>JAQGCX010001138.1:0-12093 GCA_034700205.1 Plectus parietinus
TTTACGAAGTAACAACAGTGGTTTGTCTACTTCTCGAAAATACGCCCCGGGGCGTATTTACGAGAAACTCCGGTAATTACGGCGTACTTTTATAAAGTTCATTAGTTCTCTTAGCTAATGAATTCTTTGAGGAGCTCTGTACAAGGGCAGACACAAAACAAATCTTGAAAGGCGCGTTCAGTCCAGATCTATAGGGTGTTTTTCTGAATGTGTGACATATTTGAAATTGCCGTCATTGTTGAACAACGCTGCCAATTTTTTTTTGTTTTTTAGCATAAAGTATAACTAATCATAGGTTTTGTTTCCCAAAATTTCAGGAGTTTTGGTTCACGCATTGTTTTCTGCCACCTGTTTTACTGAAATGAGTCATTTTTACTCGGATTAACACGGTTTTAACTCATACCATATGCATTGAGCACGCACTGAACGATCAAAAATGAATCACAAGGCAGGCAGGACAAGATTTCTTGAAGCAAAAATTCATAGAATTTCAAATCATATCGATTTAATGTGTCTTCCTTCACGCTCGATACACTTTCTTGGTCGCTCGTGATAAGCAAGAAGCACATTTGCTCGCATCTCGGCTGCGATTTCAAGGCAGAACAAATTCTGTTTTCAGCTCTTCCATTGTTTCTCAATATTTGACACGTAAACTTTGGCTTTAATGAAATCCCACAGGAAGAAATCGCTCATGGCGTCCTATCGGGCGACCGTGGCGGCGAAACCGAGCAAAAACACTTACTGTAGGGGTATAAAATTTGGGTGGTACTTAATTAGGTGAAAATCGAAATCGACCTATTGGGTGGTACTTAATTGGGGTGAAAATATGCAAAATACCGTGTTGCCATGATAACGAGCACTGTTACCATGGATACAACTTATAATGGTATTTAATTTGGTTGAAAAATTGAGCACCCAATTCACCCAAATTAAATACCACCCAATAATTTTTACCCTTACAATATTTCAGGAAAACAGGTGGCAGGAAACAATGCATGAACCAAAATTCCTGAAATTTTGGAAACAAAACCATATGATTAGTTCTACCTTATGCTAAAGAAACAGAAAAATTGGCAGCGTTGTTAAAAAATGACGATAATTTCAAATGTTTGACACATTAAAAAAACACCCTGTATTGTCGATTAGCGATTTCTGCTTCTGACGGTTGATTGACTGTTGATTATATAGGCGCAAGACATTGGTTCGTTGATGAACCGCGCTGGTTTCGGGATGATCACGATGGACGCCGACGAGCTGGTGGTCAATTATCCGCACATGTTTGCCCTTCTCTACGATCTGCAGGGAATGGCCGAATCGTCGGCTGCTCACCGTCGCTCGCCACACCTTAGACGGGACGTGCTAATAGCAGCCAACGCCATCTACAAGGTGAACAAAACTTTTTGCCGCTTGTTGCTTTCAATGTGCATTCCATGCAATATGGCTTACTGGACATTTTACGAATATCTTTTTTAGGAAATGTATGGCAAGCAGGATTCGTACAGCGCTTCCTTCCAGATTGTGTCATTCATTGGATGGAAGCCGGGTCCGAATATGCCGAAAGCTGCCAAACGAGGATCGCAGACAATGTCGTTCAAAGATATTTCCAATATACCGCCTCCTGTCCAACCGTCGTAATTTATAGCTTGAATTTATTTCGTCACCTACATAATGTTTCGATTGTACAAACTGTCCAATAAAATTTTCATAATTATGTATTTGATATGTTGACATGGGCAAAGAACTATTGACACAGTATTACATAGGATTACTGCTGATCATGATGTGTGAACACGAGTACTGACGCAGTCATTTGCATTTACGCGAATGGTCTAGTGATTGCGTGTGAATTAGACGCTGATTTTGTATATAAAAACGACTGTCTGTGAAGAATATAATGGGGTTGGTGGTTGGTACGGGTGGCGTGAATACGGCGGCATTGGGGCCGGATTTCTGTTTGTTCGCAGTGCTCGGTCGACGTTACGCGCTGCTGTTGCCCAGAAACGGCTGCTGGTCGTCTGCGCAGTCGTTTTCTGTCGCCAACCTGCGTCTGTCTCACTTGCCACCAGCGACTAATACGAGCCACCCGTTATCGCTCGTTAGAATTTCTCTCTCGACATATTCCAAGTCTTTATTGCTCAATTTTGAATAAGACTCCCCTCGTGTGCTTCTATCGATTTGTGGCCGTTGATGCGAGTGCTGTCTCCGCACTGACTTAGACGGAGCAGACCTCTTCACTCGCTCCTTCTTCGTCTGCGAACTTTTTTGTTCGCTGCTCATCGTCTGATCGGCGCTGTCGCCTGCCGAGCTCAACGTGCTGTTCTGTTCAATATGCTCAGTTTGTTCATTCTACCATTGGCCGGCTATTATGTGATGCGTTACGGACGTCTCGGATTCTGCAGGCAGACCAAGCGGCCATTTGTGCGCATGCAGTCGCCGATCGATAACTGGCGTGGCATTCGAAACATGGAAATGCTGCTTCTGTTCATGGCCATCGTCTGCGCCGCCAACAACATGGCCGAGCTGCGGTTCGCGCAGTCGCTCTTTGCACCCAGGAGTCTCCTGCACGGCCTCGAGTTCGTCGTGTCGCTCGCTTTGGCCGGCTACTTCGCCGCCGCGTTCCTGCTCGAGCCGATTCCAAGCGGTTGCGACAAGTGGTTTCAGCGCGTCAAATCGCGTCACGTCACTTGTGATGATGTTGCGTGTCTCACCTGCCGACCAATTCGGGCGCAGCGAGCGGACGCGGCGCGCTATGTGGTTGTGGCGAAGAGCGACTTTGCCACGTGCCGCGTATGCTACGAGCGATCGGCGAACCGCATCCTGACCGAATGCGATCATATGCTTTGCGGTCGATGTCTGCAGTCCGCCACTCAATGCCCATTCTGCGGTGTGCACATCAAACTCGTGCAGCGTCTCAACATTGTCCCCGGCGAAATTTTCACTCACACAACAGCGCAGCACTAAAGCTCCGTACCTGTTCGATCAACTTTGCTCGTGTTCACCTCTTTACATATTCCTGCCCCTTCTTCTTTTCTTCCCGAACTGGTTGGCCTCGAGAGACTGGATGACTAATGAGCATTGAACACAAAATATCGTGTTAGTTAAAATTGATTTTTGGTGGGAATCTTGCCTTGTTGGGCCGTCGTATCGTTAGTGCTGACAAGTTATTGGCAAAGGTAGTTTCGATAGAACTATGATGATTGCTGTGATGCGACCCGCTTGCTAAATGGTACAAAGATGATTCGGTTGGATATGTGATGCCAGTGTAGTCGATTTGAGCTTAGAGTTGGGTACTGAGTGACGCGGTATGCTAGGCTTTTATACTTAGGGTTATGAATTGACTTATGATTGCTGAAAAAGTAAAAGCAACATATCTTGAGAAAACATGGTTGCATTTCGCTTTCGAAGGTTACGGTAAGTTTGTGAAGTCACTTTTGTCAAAATATTTCTGTTTGATCCTTGGAGGTCTCGAAAGGAAAGCATGACAGATAATAAAACCGTAAATATTGGCGATCGATTCTTGCACTTTCACATGGGGACACGAGGTTTTTCTTCACTTCGCCGGTCTTTTTGTGTTCGTTTTCGACTACCACCGCACACGTATCGGTCGTAAGCAGAAGTAGAAAGAAGCCGTTGGATGTTTCTCTGATGAAGTGGATGGCGATGAAGTGTTACACATCTATCGATTGAGTAGAATGGAAGTAATAGCGGCAGGAGGGGCTATGGCGTCGCCTTTCAATGCGTGCACCTGCGTTTCTGAACTGCTGAAACGTATCAGCAAACTCCGCAAGCAGGAAATCGCCATAGGTACTTCAGTTTTCTTTCTTCTTGCAGTTGTCAGATTCTGATTCTTCAGATCCCGATGATTTCACGGTGGTGACATCGAGTGATAAACACGCCTGGACCAAACTGTTCGCCGAGTACTTTGTGATCAACGCTCACTGCATTGTCCCGCAATGTTCTGCGCACAGCGATGACATGTTGTGGTATGTGCGCAATCCGTCTGTGATGTCGTTCTACTTGGGCGGCAAGGTATGTTCTGTTTCAAAGGGGATTATCAATATTGTCTTATTTTGCTTTTAGTCGTCGCCGTTGGAGGTGTTTAGGAGACAAAGTAAAAAACAGCCAGTACCTGGCGACACTTCGGTCAATTGGGAAGAAACAGTGTGTCTCAATTTAATACTGCAACAGGTAGCGAGTTCATTGGCGCTTATTATTCCTTTCTTTAATGCATGACATTGATTCAGCTGGATTTTCATGTCACATGCGCCGTTTGCACAAAGACTAGTCCGCAGAACTTGCAGATTTTGCGAAAGAACTGTCAGGTAAATTGACTGGTCAATTCTTGCCGTCACTTCGTAGCATTACATTTCATCTTTAGCGCGTTTATCCATCTCCAAGCCGTCGTCGAATGGACAGCAAAGGAGAGGCGGAAGAAATCGCTTACCCGAACATTTACTTTGCGATCGACGACTTTGAACATGTTAGTGTGACGGTATTGGTATTGAATCGTTCAGTGATTTTTTTGTTCAGGTGTTCAACGACGTAGTTGTGCGCGACGGCGAATGTGTGTGTGTCGAGTTAGTTGCCAAGGACCGATACAGGCACCGTGAGTCGGCCGTATTTCTTGGCTCGATTCGCTACGAAGTGCTCAAACAAGTCTACGACACTCGAGTAATCGTTTCTTCTGAGTGCTCTGTGCGCTGCTGCTCTCTCATGTTCTCACTCCAATTATTTTCCCGGGGTGTTATTTTGCAACATAAAGGTCACACAGGTTGATGTTTGTATTCGTTTGCAAGTAGAGTTGCCAGACCGGCTTTCAGCAGTAGTCTACTGCTTTGGAGAGGTGAAAAATTGAGTAACCACTGGATAGAATGGACCTATCATGAGCCAAAGCAAATAAATTCAAAGGAGGAAGTAAGCTCTCGTCCCTATTAACAGTTTTTTCTATAAATATCTACTGCTTTCGGTAAAGTGTACTGCTTTGGCAGTTCTGACATCTGGCAACCCTATTTGCAAGACAAACAAATGTGATTATAGGCGTCGAACACGTGGCAATGGGCGCAGAAACTGATGAGCAGTGGTCAGCGTCGACAAGAGTTTGTGCGAATGCGCGGTCCGCACGGCAAAGGGTACGCGGAGATGGCAGTCGCGCGCGTGCCCAACTGCGGCTACGAGACGCCGATCGCGGAGGATATGCCGTTCGACGACTTCGAAGTGCATGCCGTGAGTTGCGCCGATTTAGTCGCCGTTCGCGGTCAGTTGTGCGGGGGCGCCGATGTGATTAGCGTTCAGTCGACAGCCGCTCCGCTGCTCCCATGTATCCTTCGATTATTCGCCCACTCGGCCAAGTAAAGGGCGCGTATCCACGGCTTTCCCCCCTCCCCCCTCACCAACTTTTCAACGTTTGCGTCACCAACTTTCAGGCCGATCAGTATAACAAGCGTCGCATGTCTGACACGAATTTGGCGAATAAAATGTACTACAAGTATGCGGGACACAAGGGCGCGCAGACCAGCAACGCTCAGGGCGTTCCCGTCCGCAAATCGCAGAGCGAAGCCGACTCCGTCAATCAGTATCCCGAGGTCGAAGCCAATTCTATCGATGACGGTCAGTCAGGTTTTCTTATTGCAACAGCGCTTTACTCTCTGTTCATTCAACTTTCTTTTGGCAAACAATTGCTTTATCCTAATAGTATTGTCGAAATTCAACCATCGGTAAAGAAGAAAACGGGGACTTGGTCTCGAAACGAAAATCAGGAGAAATGAAATGATTTCGTCTTAGGCTCTCATCATTGACGCAAACTTGAGCTAGTTGAGGTGTAAAACATAAACTCACTGAATCCCGCAACGATGGTGTGGGTTTATGAATTTCTTTCCCTGACAGGTAATGGTGTAACCTTCTCGTTTCTCTTTACTTTACCCAGAACAAAATGTTGACTATATACGGTATTTTAAGAAATAGTGACCCGCGTGGAAATAGTAACCTACGCAGAAATAGTAACCCACGCAGAGATAGTAACCCATGGGTTACAAATTTGTGTACTGAGAAAGGTAAAATTGCCCTAAAGTCCGGTATAAAATGCATTCAGCACATGTATAACATGGGGTTTAGGGGTTCAATTACATGATTCTTTCATTTTACTAGTGACATACAGCCGAATGGTGTGCATAATTTGCGAGAATTGATCGAAAAGTGTTTATTTTACTCGAATTAGTGATACTGATACTTGATCACCAACAGGTTGAAATTATAATAACCCAGTGTCTGGGAGGGTTGAAGTAATAGTAACCCTGGATTACTATTTCTTAAAATACGGTATATTGCAGAATTAGAGGAGGGCGTTTTCACGAAGCTTTGGTCGGTCAAAGGATTCGGTCAGGCGTGGCATTGGCTGCGTGAGAAACGCAGAGCAGCTTCGACGCCGCTCAACGCTTACTTGACCTACGTTACTTTGCCATGGACGACGATTCTCGATGGTTCGACAATCTCTCTTCGTCAATCGATGAAACGTTCTATTCCAGATCTTCTCGACCGGCCACGCCGCCCCGTGCTCAGCTTTGGTGTCGATTCCTCTGCCCCTTCAACTTCGTGATGTGCTGGCTTGTTTCGATGGATTGATTATCCAAGTCATTCCACTTCTCCACTTTGCTCTTCTCAGCAGCGTCTTCGCCAGGCCAGGTGTTAGGTCTACTTCCTTCTAGCGTTGGTCTCTATTATCTGCTACTGTATGTTCGCTTGCTCTTGTTTCAATTTTGAAAGTCCGTGACTTTGTCAACATAAGATTGTTGCTTTTATGTTTTATCAATTTGCCTTCGTCCACAATACAGTATATTGTCACTGTCAAATTGTTCACGTCTTCGTTTCTGAAAGCGATAGGTTTTTTCCTTCTCGAAATAAAGAATCGAGCCTCTTGCCTGATGTATGTTCTTTGGTGGGCTTTAATACTCCATGCTGTTTCTTCGCGAGGAACTCTAATCGCATTTCATTGTCTATCGTGATGTGATCGGCTACTTAGCCGTCAATGTAATTCTATCGTAACTTTTACTAATTAAAAGGGTCTAACTGAGAACTTGGTCACGTGCACTGGAGACAAAAGATCTTTGTTTGTTGATTGGATGGTAGAAGCATCACCCATATCTTTTTTCGAAGAACATCAACGCTACCCCGATTTTCAGAATGAGCAACGGTGCTTGGTATCAAGACGAAATCTGTTCGATGATGTACGTATTCGGCGATTGTCGAACTCCGTCCGTCGAGTGTGCGATGATCGTCGAAGCGGTTGTCAGACGACAGTTGACGGCGTTGACGAGCGCCGCTCGAAACCTGGCAGAGCAGCGAGGGTATCAATTATAGATTCGTCGGTCCAAGTCCGAATCGGTCCCGGCAGGCCGGGCTTAAGGGTTCGGGGGACCCTGGACCTTTTTTCTTCAAGAGGCCCCTACGTACCACCGGAGGTGAAAATTTTTGCGTTTTCAACCACTGGAGGCAAAAATTTTGTATTTTCAACCACCGAAGGCGAAAATTTTTGAGGTTGTTCAGCCGCCGCAGGCGAAATCTTTTGCATTTTCAACCGAAATTTTTGCATTTATCTTTATATTTTGTCGTTTGGGGGCCCTCTTTTGGCGGCCGGGCCCCCCCCCCCCTTACACGTGGATGACCGGGGAGCCCTGGACCTTAAGGTCCACCTATAAGCCGGGCCTGGGTCCCGGTCCAGATGGCGTTTGCACCGATTAATTCGGTCACGGACCGATCATTTAACCAAAAAATCGGTCCCGGTCCAGTAATCGGTCCACGAAAATGACTTCGGTCCGGTCTCGGGGCACCGACCACATCTATAGTATCAATCAGTTGTTTTCCCGCTGTTTGTTTAACTCCGTCATTCAGATCTCGCGACATTCTTCTCGAAGATTTGCTCTTCCTATTGCGGAAGAATCGCTCATTACTGCGTCGAATGGTGGCCTACGCCAAAGTAATTAAAACACCATCCATTGGTCTTCGCGAATGGGAGACAAAACTGTTCTTTAGGCTCGCGACAGAGTGAACGGCGTGCGAGCGACGAGTGCGACCACTTCGCCTGAAGAAGACGATGGCATCGATATAATGGAACAAGAGGGCGAAGTGGTGGTGGCCGACGGGAAACGGACTCGAGTGGTGCGCGATGCGATCGCTCGCTTCGACCAGACCGGCGAACTGCTGTCCTTATTCGACGATGAAAGTTGCGACGACATCAAGCGAAGACGTTCGTCGATTCGTTTCGTTGCTTCCTGACCGACAATTGGCGTTGCAGGAATGGAGATGATGGCGGAACGGGTGGCGAAGATGGACGAACGCGAGCACCTGCGCTTTACGGAGGCGCGACGAGTGTCGCTGTGCGGCAAGAACGGAGTGCGGACGCCGGCGCAACTGCGCGTGTTCGTTGAGTGGGTGGGCATCGTCGGCGCGCACCCCGACGTCGTCGACGCGCTCAACTTGCTCGCCACCGAGACCGTCGCCGCCGTCGTCGATGCCGCTTGCATGCTGCGCATCGAGACGATGCCGACGGCCTCGCGTTCCCTCTCCGTCGGCGATCTGCTGTCCAACGTGGTGAACACGGGCATCGGCATGAACCAATTGGCCGACGCAGCCGTCGTCGCCAGCAGCGCTCTTCGCCCCGAACATTATCGAGAGGCTATTCGGCGATTTCCGCGTGTTACCCAAGGATACATCTTGTGATTGTCATTGATTTTTGTGTGCGAATTGAATTTGTTCTACTTTGAACAGCGCATTTAATTGTTTGAGCATAATTGACATCGTATTCACAAAGTTTGCAAACTGAACGGTTTATTCATTGTCTGCAGCAAACATGGCGAATGAAGTCGAAATGGATCACAATGCTGGTATTGAACGCGACCATCCTGCTTTGCTGCATTGACCATGCCCATGGGTTGTCGTGCTACAGTATGCAAGCTGGTTACAGGTGCAAGCTGAATTGTCGTAAATATAATAAGTCTGTGAATAATTAGGTCATGAGATTAGTTCCTGATTACCACTATTACCGTAGTGACTCAACATTGAGCGCGCCGCCAAACAAAACGACGATTTTCGAAGGAGAAGCGAAGAAGCAAATGACAGCGAACTGAAGGCGGCGAGTTGGAACATTCAAGTTCGTTGAGTCGCTTGATTGATGCGACGATCAGAATGTTGAATTTACGACATTTGTGGAATGTGCTCAGTGGAATCGAGTCTGCTCCGGAAGCGGACATCGAGCGGCTGCTGGAAACCGCCAAACCGCAACTGATCGGTGGACTGGAGAAGACCAAGTTTGATGCGTAAGGCTCTTTTTTACTTACGTACAACTTATACTTTACTGAATGGCTTCATTTCAGATCGGCAGTGACATCTGACCGTTCGAAGCTTCAAAAAGATGGCACATCTGACATGGCGCTCGCGTTCATCCAACGATTGGCCGAAATCCTCGTTAAGATTGACACTTTCGTGCATTAGAGTGTAATTTACATTCGCTGTCTGCTTCAGAATATTTCTTTTCTGTCTGCAAACGATGTTCTCGGCTCCTATCTGCTGAGCAACTTTATTGGCACAGAAGAATGCAAAACAAAGCTTGACGGCGACGAACGTCGAAAAAAGTTGCTGATCGATCAGGTCGGAATAGAAAACTGGACGCATTGTTGTGACCTTCGAACCCTTGTCTTCTCCTTTCAGATAGTTGAATTCTACAGATTGCAACAACTGTTCGGTGTTCGGTGCTTGATTGAATTGGTCAAAAACGGCGATCGAGAAGAGGGGGTTTGTTCTATCGTTTGATTCTTGATCAGTGTTTCAACAATTTTCAGAGCTTTGTCAAGGAACCGTCGTTTTTCGGCAAAACATTGGCGCATTTGGAGGCGGTGATCAGTGGAGCTGTATTTCCTTCATCGGTGGCATCGAATGCAACAGAAGAGTCGCTGAACATTTGGGCGGGACACAGCGCTCAGTTACAAGTAGCGCCACATTCTGTCTGTATATCTTCTGTTTC
This sequence comes from Plectus parietinus, assembly GCA_034700205.1. Taxonomy (NCBI): domain Eukaryota; kingdom Metazoa; phylum Nematoda; class Chromadorea; order Plectida; family Plectidae; genus Plectus; species Plectus parietinus. The sequence continues at coordinate 10,013 of JAQGCX010001138.1, forward strand.
ACCGTTGATTCCAGATTCTGCTTTCCGAGTTGATCTTGTGGGACTTGCACGTATTACCTCGCAGTGCTGTCGACTGTATCAATGTCGTCAAACTGTTCAAGGTTTTTTCTTGGCCATTAGTTCATCAAATTGAGCAATTCCTTTCAGAAGTATGAGCTTGGCCGGAAACAGCCAATGCGCCGACACAATCAGGCCGCTTTTGATCTTGCTATTCCGTCAATTGCTCATCTGCAGACATTGGCTGTGATTCGTTGCTTCGATATGGACGCACTTGTAGCGCAGACATTGACCGATTCCGATAGAGCCAGGTATAACTTGTTATCCATTGTGTTTCTTCATAATATTCATTTCAGATCCCCTGAGCAGCATACCTGGTCTGTAACCAACGACTGGAACGCGCTGGAAGCAGAACTGGGGACGTGGAATCGATCGAGCGAATTGTCAGCGATTCTGTTGGCTTGGGCAGTTATGCTGAAACTGCTTGATGAGCCCGACCAAGACACAAAAGTGCTAAAACTCGGCGCACTCGCGCGAAAGTATGACACGTGTGGCTGGCTACGCAATTGCCTTCAAGACGTGACCATCGCCAACAATCCCGTGCGTTTTTCCCCTTATCTGTAATTTGTAGATGTGGTCGGTGCACCGGGACCGGCGACCGGAACCGACCGATTAGGAATCGGTATCGATCCAAGTTACGGTATTTTTCATTACCAACTCCAATAAATTCGGTCACAAACATTAAATTTACGATATTCTGGCATTAAAATTCAAAATTGTATCCTCAAATCCGAATTTCGCGAACAAGTTTGCAAAATTGGGCTTAGAAATCGATTTTGAATCCCTCATTTTTGTTGGACGGGGACCGGTTAAATGTAAATTGGTTGGACCGACGCATCTATACTGTAGTTGCATAAGGTATGAGCGAACAAATTTGAGTGTTTATTGGTGCTGCATTTATCTTTATATCACCGTGTTAGTTGGGATTGACTTATTCTGATTGATTGGAGAGTTTCAGGATTTGAAGCGTCTGTCGATGATGATCGTCTACTGCCTGTTGGACGCGTTTCTCTGCTGCTTCGAAGCGGACTCCCTGTGCGCCGCCCATCTTCTGAACAGCTTGTTAGGGACATTGCTGAGCGACGCGTCACTGGCTGAAGAAGTGTGGTCGAGAAATTTCTCCAGCGGAATTTCTCGCCACATTCGAGAGACGCTGTACCGGTTTCCTTGCTACTTCGATGGACCGATTGAGCTGCTAACCTCGCTGAGCAAGGCGTCTGCGAGCAGCGCGCAAAAGGTGTGCACTTATTGACACTTTTCCGTACAACTTACTGTCTTACAGTCGGTTACGTTGCTGCAACGGCTGCCCTACTATGCAGAGTCGGCTCTGACGGCCGCGTGCGATTTGGAAGATGCGGGGACCGACGATGACGGACTGTACCGATCGACGCAGACGCGAAATTTGCCCGACGGCACTGTCATTCCTGCGCGAACTCTCGGCCAAGTCGTCGACGACGCTGGTGCGGTTATAGTCCAATTCTTCCAACGGTTAACTGGATAGCGATCGAAAATCCCTCGATTAAATGTCGCGCGCTGTCAAAATCCAGAATTTATTAGATTGAGTATCATTACTTCATAAGATCTAACTCCATTTCTAGTTAACGTCCCACAACGACATTTGGTCACTATTGCAGATCTAAAATTCTGGGGTTACGGTGCTTTCTATAGTATTATCTTTACCGTCAAAGAAATTATGAGTATATTCGCGATCATGACGAGCGATTGTTTTGACACAGAGTACTTTTAGCGGGTCAAATGATTCAATGGCGATTGTACACCAACGGCTGGCAGATTTGTCTGGCTGAAGCGAAACGCGACAATGCGGATATTGTGCTCGACCTAGTCACCGCAGCCATGAAGTCGGACTCGAGCCAAACTGACAAGTTTGCGCACGTTCTCAACGTCGCCGTCGAGATATACGAACGGTTCGCATTACTGTATCTGAATATACAGTCGAACCCGGATAAGTACACAAAATGCGTATCAATTGTTAGAGCACACGCCATCGCACAAAGAGGCTACGC
>JAQGCX010001139.1:0-12092 GCA_034700205.1 Plectus parietinus
ACCGTACATGATGGGGTCTCGAAACGGTTACTGAGTTTTTTGGTTCAAACTCAGTTGTTGGAAGTGCCCGTGAAGAGTCTAATTGATACACGAATGCGCACTTATCCCGGTTCGACTGTAATAGGGAAATTTAATACGCAGATTCCTAAATCCATTTCAAGAAGTTGGCACACATCAGGTAGATACTCAGTGGCGCACGTGTTGAACACAGATTATTGTTATTTGAAATGGATTTAGGAATCTACGTACTAAATTTTCTTAATAATGCACACGAAACTCAAGGCTGCTTCGCTTTGTCACTAGTGCATCACAGAAGAAAATAAATGACCACTATATTAAAGCAATACAGGAGTGGTAGATTTCTGAATTGTTCACATACACGGGAGAGACGTAGGGAGGCAAGCAAAAATGCGCATTTCTCATTTTCAGAAAAATATATCTTCTACGATGGAGCGGACACATTACGCATGACATGTCTTGTGGTAATCTGCAATGTGACGATCATTTTTTCTCCAAATACATCGTCTCTTCGTAGGCCGGTGGCGGCTGGTTTCCTTTTGGTGCTGATGGGGCTGAAACGTCAAATATTGCAACTAGTTGATGAAGACAGCTTGATAATAGTGGATTTCCGCCTTTTAGCGAATATTATGATAATGTAATTGTTATTTTGTAAATACCGTATTTTCTGAAATAGTGGCACAGTGCCACTATTATTTCAAGCCACCTGGAAGGGGTGCCACTATTTCTGCGGGTGCCACTATTTTGCCGGTGCCATTATTGTTTCAACCCCTCCATGAACAAATTTTGGCATCCGGAAAAGGAAAAATAGTCGCAATATTTTGCTCAGATTGTCCAATATTGGGCAGCTTTGCATAAGCGAAACATCTGAAATCAACTTTTAAACATAACAAACATGGATAATTGTCGTTTTGACTTCATATCTGGAACAAATTTTGTCTGTGTGAAGAAATTGGTGAAACTGGGGGGGGGGTGTCACTATTTCTGAAAATACGGTATACGATAGCTCACACATGCATACCGTATCCTTGCTCCATCTGCGGAACAGAGATAAACGCGTAAGTGTTGCTCGATTGCGCCCAGCGCTTCTGTTTGATGTAGCTGTACGCTTTCTTCACCGTGCAGAAGACCAGGACGCTCAGTGAGAAGGAAATCGCCAAGACCAGCAGCATAACCACCAACAGAGGACGAAGTATCGATGGATTTTCTAGACATTCATCAATCGAATGCGACAAACAATAAAGATATTGAAATGTTACTGGATAAGTAATTTTCCTGCGTGCTACTCTGTTGCAAACGACGACCGAGTTCCCTTTCGTCGATCGTGTCGAAACCCGCGAAAATGATGGGAACGATGACCAACATAGCCACCAACGTCGCACCCATGATGACCATGCAAATTATCTGAAAAATACTTTCCTTCATTTCTTTCCGCTCTCAAACATGCCCCGAAAATTATGGGAAGTCCAAGTGGACTTATAATCGTAATTTTAACGAGAGTTAACCGGATCTTTCAAGACGCACCGTACACCGAGAATGTATGCGACCAATTTCGTTGCGTGACCATTATCAGAAATGATTATTTCTTGGCTCACTATCACAGTAATAAATAATGCTCAGTAATATCTACGCAGCAAAAATTGCTTTGTCCCATGAACATTAATCTTTCTGTTTGAACAACATTGAATTCCGGTTAACTCTCGTAGAAATGACGAGTATAGTTCTTTGCAGACAGAAAGAAAGAACGAAATCGTACCATATAGATGATGAAGGGGATAAGAAATCCTTCGCGCTCCTTGGTTACTCCATACCAAAGACAGCCGACGGCGATGATACCGATGAGACTGGCGCCCGTATTGGTCGGATTGCCGCTGGCCAATGACACCAACGACAACACCGCCCCCAGCACGTAGTTGATCGCGAAGATGATCGCGATGATTTTCGCGCCTTTCTGCAAGCCGCCCACAGTTCATCTCCACTGTTGTCCGACAAAACAACACTCACCAATACGTGACATTTACCGAAACAGCAGTAGAACTGCGAATCGTCGGGATTGGCTTGCGCCACTTGATACATTCTATTCATTGTCTTCCGATTTGAGCTGCGGACGTTTCTGTCTGAAGGAAATGCGAATAGTAACGACGCGAAACGAGGTAAACACGACGAGAACCGCGTGGACGGGGAGGTTGCGTTGGCTGGCACAAAGGCGCCGGTTGGAACGCACGACCAATGTCTCCCGTTAACCCGGACAAAATCGATAACCGGACGCGGGAATTCGACGCTATTACTCGTCGCTTCTGGCCGAGTTGAGTGCCATCTGGCATATCCAACGTGGGGTGCAGCGGATGTGCAATGGGTAATAACGAAGGACAAGGAAATGAAAAGTGCAGTGAGTCCACCCTGAAAGTGCTGCGCATCTATTCGAGTAATCTAGTTTCTTCTCCTCAAGAGCAAATCATACTCATAATGTTTGCGAGAAGGAATTCTAGTTTTTTTTGATTCATGCTTCGTACGTCCGCAGGCAGCTTCATTCTGATGACGTCGATGAACTTCAGTGTTACCCACGGCATACTTCTCAGTTCAATTAGGCTCTTCGTTTTTGATATCCATTTTTGATCAGTCCGGCGTAACTGTGAGCATGACGTCATCAGTCCCATAGTGAAGCCGGTCTCACCAAGAATGCATAACAAGAACGAAGTAGGTAATTGCATTCAAGCAGTGCCATGTTTGTACAGGGTGTCCCAAAATTCCGTGGCACCCCCTAGCGGCGGTTGTGAGTAACCAAGAAAAGACACCCAGTACAGGTGGTCCAACAAGGACTTCCAATGTTTGTATCCCTGCTGATTAGTCAGTTTTCATCTGATCAAGCTGAAATTTGGTACACATATGCCTCACGTGCAAGCTTAGAAATTACCAAGATTTCAGACTGATTGGTAGCAATGAACGGATTTTATGCAAACTTTTGTAAACTGCGTCAGATTCTCTCTCATCCCAGTACAGGTGGTCCAACAAGGACTTCCAACGGAAAATCAAAACGGAAAATCAGTTTTCGACAAACCTTTGCAAAATAACAAATGACGCTTGGTAGTAAAAATGTTTCTCGACCAAGATTTTGAGTCCAGCATGTTCTACACTTTCACTCAGTGCGAAGTTTGGGCTACTCATGGCTTGCTTGAGATGATTGGCGGCCCAATGTGGATTTCCAAATGTTTGCATCACTGCCTGCTTTCAACAGTTCAAACTGAAATTTGAGCAGCTTTTAAGTAGGCATTAAAGGCGTTTGTGTATTGAATTTCAGCTTGAACCGTTAAAAACAGGCAAATAGGCAGTGATGCAAACATTGGAAGTCCTCCTTGGACCACTTTATACAATTGGATTGGGTTCAATTCTTGCTGACCATCGGACGGTTTATCGCAACACAATACCATGGACAAATTTTCTATCGCCTGCCGCTCTATTACATGAAGACCGATTGATTATTGATGATTGATTGTGAGCATTTTTGCACGAACTATGCTGCATTCATAATATCAGCTCCGCTTCACGGCTGTCACACCATTGGCAAGTAAAACTCTGTTTACAATGAGCCCGCAAACCAGCAACCAGCAATCCAGCAAACCCGCAAATCCCGTTTACAATGCGCCCGCAATCCAGCAAGCCAGCAATCCAGCAGACCAGCAAACCAGCGAACAGAAAGTCTGTCGCGCTAGACATTTTGCTGGTTTGCTGCTTCCCTAATTAGCCATATCGCGCAAGCTCTTACAACAAAGCGTCTGTCATCAATCATAATGACCCAATAAAACAAAGGCTGCTGGTCTGCTGGTTTGCGGGTTTGCTGGATTGCTGGATTGCTGGATTGCGGGTTTGCTGGATTGCTGGATTGCGGATTTGCTGGGTTGCTGGATTGCGGATTTGCTGGGTTGCTGAATTGCTGGATTGTGGGTTTGCTGGATTGCTGGATTGCTGGATTGCTGGATTGCGGGTTTGCTGGATTGCTGGATTGCGGGTTTGCTGGATTGCTAGTTTGCGGGTTTGCTGGATTGCTGGTTGCTGATCTGCAGGCGCATTGTAAACGGGGCTTAAGTAGATGGCAAGCTGCTCTGCTTGGCCAACGAATGTGAAATGCTTACTTTTCTCATTGTCTTTTTTCTCCCTATCGCGTATCGGCTGCAAAACCAACGAAGCAGTAAACTCTTGAAATCTGGAATCATTTCTGCAGCATTAGTTGGCGGGTGATCACTCAGTTTTCCGATTTCGGGTTTCATGTGTCAAATAAGGCGTTTTCTTCATTCTGCTGAATAACTAGTTCTTGTCTCTCAACGTCCGTGCTTAATTTCACGTGAAGAAGTTTGATTAGCACTAATAAAGATAAATACCGTAATTTGCTTAACGGCATAAATAAACTATAAATACGTAATGTATGTACACCGAAATGAATGATTCCATTGAAAATGTCAGCAATGATCTGTGCGTTCCAAAAATCAGCTAGAAAGGAGAATCATACTGTGTAATTATTTTATTAATACAAAATACTTTATTCGATTCAAGCACAAAGTCGAATTATTAGAAAACGAGAAAAGTGACATCTATTTACACATTAGAGGCAGAGTTAGTGTGAAGGGAGCCGAGTTTTGCTTGCAACACTGAGGATGAAGTGAAGTCTCCAATTTGCTGCTCCATCAATGCGTTCCAACGATTCAAAGCTTCCCATTGACATTCTGCGTGGGTGCGAATGAAGTCGATTTGAGCGTCGAGTATCGATAAGAGCGTTGTGTTGACAGGACCATTAAGATTACGCGCTGAAGATAACAAGAGCACAATTGCAGTGTGTGACAAACTATCAATGATCGACTGTCGATACCAACCGTCATCGGCATATCGCAGCGCCATCTGCCGCAATACTGACGGCGCCAAAACGAATCTTCGAACCCGGTCAAGTTCAAAGACTGTCGTCTGCGTGGTGCGACTTGTCCGATTGTTGACATTCCTTTTGTCTCTTCTGATGGAGTGGTGTTGAGTTGTGGTCGCAGTGCTCGACGACGAAGTGCTGTTGTTGTTGCTCGCAGAAGTGGATGATGAGCTGTCGTTTTGTGTCGCGCTGCTTCCCGCTTGCGTCGATGCGGATGTGGAGTTCCCGGGCTCTTCAGGAATCGATGACTCAACGTCTTCGTCCCGTTCTGAGTCGAACACTTCGGTCGCGATCGAACTGCCATTGTCGTCGAAATCCGGACTGTACGGACGGGAAGCAGGACGTACTTCGTCGGCTTTATTCTTGAGCTCACTAACTCGGTCTTCAATGCGCTCCTTCCTGAGTTCATTTGCCTTTTCCGGCGAATTAGAGATAGCAAGCCTTGATGGGAGAACGTTGGGCTTTCTTTCATTAATATCTACAAGGGTCGGCGATCACTGCTCAGTCATCTTGGCAAAGGTACGAAAGTTCAACATTTACCCAAGTGCTTCTCCTGCACAGTTGGTATGGAATCTGACTCAGAGACGTTATCGGCGATTGCGTCATGGATGTCGTCGTCCTCGGATGAGATCCCCAGCTCGTCCAGACTTCTGATCACATGAACAATTGAGCTGAGCGACGAACCTGCACTTAATAGATATATTCTCGAACATAATCGGGAATAAGTGTACTTGAAGAGGAACTGGGGTCCTTGGTGTCGGCTGTAAATAGTTTGCGGTCGGGTGGTGCTCTGGCGTGTCTCGTGGACAAAATTGACGATAGCGGTGTGATTGAAGGACTGAGTTTTCGCGCAGCAGTCGGTGCTGCTGAACGCTTCGCCGTCGATGATCTTGACCTCATAGGCGACGGTGACGGGGCAGCTGACGGCTCAGTCGGTGTGGAATTCGACGGTCCTGGCGATCGACCAGCGGCGCGCAGACTTGCTGACGATTGACGCAGAGATTTCAAGAAATTCTGCAAACATTGATGCGAGTGCGACAATGACCACAGTTCGGGAAGAAGGACGAAACCTAACCAGCGTATTGGATGACAATCCAGTGGGACGCTGTGCAGCCATTTTTTCAACGGAAGCAGGGTAGGGCTGCGTTCCTCTTCCTCCGCCTCCGCCTCCGACTCCTCCAAGTCGCAGGTCGATCAGATTACTCGCTCGCCCCTCTTCGCGCGACATTGCTTTCGAAGTTGGGGCTAGCAGGTCTGCGCACCGAATTCAATACGCCCCAAGGATCGAGTTTGTGCGTCGGTTTGTCGCCATGACGACGGAGCCACTGGGGGGCGGTCGCTGCCGCGTCTGTCGATGCTGATGCTGGTGGGAATGTCGTTCACGCGCGTCCTCCCGGTGATCTACGGTCGGTTTCGGGCATCGGCAAACTAGCTCGTACCCAAAGAACTAGATGCTGACGTTCGCCATCGTCCTTCGTCAACATATAGTTTGTCCGGCGCCGTTCGCAACCAACTCCCGGCACTGATGGCGGATTACAACTTCATCGGCGGCATTGGCATTGCTCAGACATTTTTCCGCTTAATGTTTTGCATGTTCCAACTCGTGGCCTTCCTCCATACAGTATACATTAATTATATGGTACTGTCAGGGGCGAAATGGGACAAAAACAGCTCTGGACAAGAAGAGGGGCGAAGCAAGTGAGAGGGCGTGCGGCGTATTTTGGAAATAAGAGTAAAATGAAAAGGGTGCTCCCTTTGAAAGTAGATAATTTCGGGCCAAAAGTGACATTTGCCCCCTGCCCTGCGGTTAGTGAAAATCGGGCATTTCTGGCTTCGCGCTTGGGTACTGTAGTGTGGCGAAAAGCTGATTAGCAGTAGTCCCATGCGGCTCCGCGTGTTGCACCGCGCTCGGGAGCCTTCGCATCCCCTGTGGTGCGTTGACATGTGCGGCGCTCTCTTGGTGACGGCATGTTGCTAGACGTTGTCATCGAACTGCGATCGCATTGATCGCGTCGGTGCATCTATTTGTGTCGGTGGGACGGTTGGCCGGTAGCGCGCCCTAACGAGCCGCGTTTCGCGCTCACTTATCTATGCGCCGGCGATGACGTAAGTTGAACGCGGCGCGCGGCGTACGTGCGTTTCAAGAGAAATCGCGAAATGCCAGCCGGCTGCCGCCTGGGTCCGCACTCGGTTGTCGTCGTGCGCGATCGATACGAGTCGCGCGAGGTGCCCGCCCGGCAGTCGATAAGGGGTCTCCCCATGTCGCTCGTATGCGTTGGATTCTCTCGGTTCGATTTCTGAACTTGTGCGCGTCGCCAGGCGACAGCTGTTGGTTGCGTAGCAACTGTCGCCGACCGAGGCCCGCGCAGCCCCGCCTGCGTCGTCGTCGAAGATATAGCGCCGCAGCGCCTTGACGACCACTCGCTCCTCTGCCGACCGGTTGGCGGGCGCACCGGAGCACCGGCGTTTCCCTTCTTCTCAAATGGTCCCATCCTTCAGAGGTGAACTTTCAATCAAGCATCGAGGGTGGGGCAAGCGCCACTCTGCAACCAAGTCTTACCAAAGGCGTGAAGGTCGTGTTGTGTTGCGATTGTGATCTACAATCCCCTCCGAGGTCGTTCAAAGAGTCTTTCAGTCAGCTGTGTTGTCGCTCTGCCTGCTAGGCTACGGTACGCTCGTCAACTTGCGCTCATATCTAGCCGTCGACTTTTGTTTGACAAATCTAACTGTTCTCCTCATTACTAGTTCCTCTCTTTTTCAAGGGCGATTTGAGGACAGTGTTTAGGCGGATTAGGTTGAATAGAATAGGGTTTTAAAAAGCACGCGCATTGGTTTCGCGGATTAGCGACAGCGGTATGATACAATGTTGCGCCGCGGCGAGTGATGGACGACGAACTGTATTCATCCGGTTTTGCTCCCACCACGTGGCTTTGCGCTCGTGAGCGAAATAGTTAAAGAACTTTTTTCAGTCAATTGTTTGGAACAACGCGCCGCCGAGTTCAATAAATTGTTGGAATTGACGGAAGCAAAGCAAGATGATGGACTTAGCGACAGGCGACGGCATTTGCATGGTGTGTGGGGATCGTTCGGCTGGCAAACATTACGGAGTTATGGCCTGCTATGGGTTCGTTGTGACGCGGTCAGCAACCCGTATAACGCCGTTGTGTTTAAAGGTGCAAAGGATTCTTCCGGCGAACTATCCGAGCCAGTCAGCAGTATTCCTGTCGTTTCCAGAAACGCTGCAACATCGACAAAGGTAATATTGCGGAAACGCTTAGTGTTGATTCAACTGTTTCTTTAGATCAGCGGAATGCATGTCGCTTTTGTCGATTTCAACGCTGCCTCGATGTGGGTATGGAACCGGACGGTACGTTGTGAAGAGTTTTTTCCATGCGTTCATTCGTGACGTGACGGCGTTTTTCAGCGATTCGACCCGATCGCGACGTTATCGGCAAACAAAAGAATCCGCGACGGAAGAAGCTGCGACGCGAGAGTTCGCTGCCGTCGCCCGGCGCGCTCACGAACAGCAGTAACAACTCGCCGGCGCCCGAAAGTCTCAGTCCCGATACGCATTCGCTCATCAGCTACCTGATGGACTGCGAAGCCCATATCTGCGTCAGCGAGCCCACCTCCCCTATCGGCATCGCGCGCGGCTTCAAGAAGGACCTCGACGTCGCTCTCGCCGACATCTTCGAGCATCGCGTCTCACTCGTCGACGAAAAGACGGAGGTGCGTGTTGCATAGCTATACCCAGGGGGGTTTAAGTGGGGGTACTTCCAAAAAATAGCTAACGATCCCCCCTCCCCCTATGATTGCGGCCAGAAGTGGGCACCGGAATGGTTTGGGGGATATCGATTGATTTTACACGCTCATGGGGCCTATTACACAAAGGTACAGTGTGTAATAGACCCAGGAGCGTGTAAAATCAATCGATATGCTCCCCCCAAACCATACCCGTGTCCACTTCTGATTGCGGCCGAAGGCAGCAAAAAATTTTGAATTTTTGAATTCGCGGCCGAAATCCCGACACGATAGTACGGTACCCCCTCCCAGCCAGGGGCCGTATTCTGAAAGCTTCCCGGCGCGGGCACGGGCTGTATCTTTTGTATGGGGCGGAAGTCCGTACCCGCTCGGGAAGCTTTCAGAATACGGCCCCAGGTCAAACCCCCCTGGCCTCGGACCCCAACTACAGTTGCGAAACTTGTGGGTGCACATTTGTTTCCGTCATCAAAGATCGCTGATGATTGAGGACAATTTCCCGTGTGCCAAAGGCACAATGAGCGCAGACGAGCCGAGGGAGCGTTTTTAATTAAAAGTGCGCGAGACTCGTTCCAATTACTTGGCCAATTCGAGCCAGGATGTCTTGATGTGAGAGTGGTCTTTGTGGGGCGGGCTGTGGAGATTGTTGCAGTGCGACGAGTGCCGGAAACTGAAGTTGTGCTTGCAGATGCGGTTTGAGCCGGCGCGTGTGGCGACTGTCGAGCAGTTGGCGGCGTCGGCGCGGCGATCAGTGGTGGCTGCCATCGACTGGATCGATAATGCCAGCCGTCTTGCTGACGTCACTGCGACCGCTGACAAGGTGCGCCACCGCTAATTCATTTCACGACGCAACCACACTCTTCCGCCCACTGATCGAATTAGCGGGTCACATGTTCATCCACCGACTGGCAACCGCCATTGTTGACTGATGCAGCAGCGATAAGGGCTCTAAAAATAGTGCTTTTAATCCGAACAACACTTTACTATCGTGGGAATCAGAAAATCCGCACTCTCCTCCACCTTGCGACTCAATTAGAAAGCAATATTCGTTTCTTTTCTGTATTGAATAGTTGCGCTTTTGTGTGTGAATGTAATTGAACAAAGTCTGAAAGCGGATTAATTAGAGACTGCTCATTGAATGGCGAAGTAGAATAATTAATTGCAGGTGGCGCTGGTGAAGGCGTGCTACGCGTCGTTGACGTTGTTCAACAACGCGGCGCGGACAGCGCAGAACGTGACGGATCCGGACGTGTTCTGTCTCAGTTCGCGCTCGTTCGTGCCGCGTAATCCACCTCGACATCTGCTGGAGACAAAGTCAGTCATTCGTGCCAGAGAACCGTTGGCAAGGTCGTTTTGTTTCAGTTACCTCGCCAACAACTTGGTACCTCGCATGTTAGACGAACTCGTCAAACCTATCCGTCAGCTCGAACTGGACGAACAAGAGATCGTTGCTCTCAAGGCAGTGATCATTCTCGATCCTGGTCAGAATGATTTACTGTTGTCTCTTTATCGCCCTTTAACGTTTTGGGCTGGATCACCACTGTTTGCCAATATATATTACGAGCCTGTACGGTTTTGTTATTTTATCAAGTGCAATGGGGGTGCCCGACTGCACGCGGTGTGCCGTTGTTATCAGATTATCAGCGTTTAACAAGGCGGGTGTTTACAGAGGCGAAAGGTTTGTCTCCGGCCGCCGTGCAAGCCGTCGCCGCGTTGAGGGACCGTGTGCAAACTGCGTTGTTTCAAGTCGTAGGCGACAAGACCGCCGTCGGCAGCGCCGCCACCCGTTTCGGCAACTTGTTGCTGCTGCTTCCTGCTTTGGCGGTATGTTTAATTTACATCCACCTCTCCATTATTCCTCCTTCGCAATTTCATTTCTTATTGCGCTTATTTCTGAAAGCGTTATTTGGTCGATGACGCAAATGATATTGAGGATTTCACGTGAATAAATTAATGAATATAAATTAAAATTGTAGCTGTGATCTTGCTAAGAAATTGTATCCAATTACCTGTTTGTACTATTCCCGCGTACTTTTCATGAAAATAGATTGATTTCAGAAGCTGGGGACGATCGTGTCGGAAAATGTGCAGTTTGCGAAGATGTTTGGTTTTGAGCAGATAGATCCATTTCTGGTGGAGATCTTTGGTGACTGTTTCACGGAGACGCTGTCCGTGCCGACGAAGGAGACGGCGGAAGCGGGCACGCAGATGAATGGTGTCACCGCGCCGCATCCGTGGGCGCCGACGCAAGTCCCGCCCGAGCCCCCCTGTCTGATGACCACTGCTGCTGGTCAGTACTTCGCTTTCCCCAACCAGACACCGCCGCAATTCGTCTCCGCCGGCCAACCCATGCTAAGCGCCCCCTTTTTCGACAACGACTTTGGCACTGGCGGCAGTTTCCGGCTACTGTGACCGCTGCGTGCTTCATATGAACATGATGAACAAGCCGGTATTTCCGTTCGGTACTTTTGAACATTGCTGACATGTTGGTATATTACCAAAGGCGTGCACGAAATGACAGGAAGCAGTCGACGTCTACTGAATGGCCGGCCGGTCCAGCGATCCATTACCATCTTATCATATTCATAGCGCATGTGTTGCCTTAAAGCCTTTATCGACGTCTTGCGCGACATTTCAGACACTTTAGCTGCGATTTACAGTGAGTGACTGTGACCGTGTGGGATTTGAGTGGTGTTTATCTGTATTGGCAAATTGTCTTAATCAGGCAGACTTCACCTCTATTCATGCACAGTCTTGTACTTTGTCGTTCAAATTGAACTAGTGATTTTCATATTGTTTGTTCATACTGGTGAAATTATTGCTATTGGCATGTGTTTTCGAGCGTGTAATTGTGATCACTCAGAAGACGGTTGTGTTTGAGATAAGATTTACGTTTGCCCCCAAATATGTTATTCAGAGATATGTAGTTGATATATACAGAAGCATATTGCTGATGATAGTCGTTAGATAAATGTGATGATTGATTACCGTAGTGTGTGACCAAACCAATGATTACGGATAAAAGTTTGAGCATGTGTCTTGCTAGAAACAGTTCATTCCGGGAATATGAGAAACACGACAGATGTGGCTGTGTGAACGGAAAATCTCTGAAACGATTCGGTTTTAGTTTTTCAGTAGCAGAGTGTGAAAGCTTTGCCACCTGGCTTTTCATTGTCACATCCAAAAGACATATCCTAATGCAATGTTTCAAGCCAGTGCTCCACAATTGCGATCGCAGCTTTCGCCTGAAATACAAAGTTATGGGCTGTGCAGACTCCAACGACCAGTTTTGAACGGTCCGTTTTTGCCGACCATTACCAAGAATGAATTATATATTCTTGATGGTGTTAGGACATCACTCCAAGCCTTGATGGGACATCACTCCAAGCACACCAGAGGCGAAAGA
>JAQGCX010001140.1:0-12090 GCA_034700205.1 Plectus parietinus
TTATAGCACTCTGTATTAATATTTGGTTTAAATTGCATGTTTTATGACATGACATTATTTAACTTCTTCTTTTTTAGCGCTTAAAAGCTTCAATTTTTATTTCAGTTAAGCTTAAAATTTGCTCATTTGGAGGTTAAAATAATAGTGGCCCAGGCAGAAATAGTGGCCCGGGCCATACAAAAATACGGTAAATCACAACATGTAGCCACCATCAGAAAAGCTTCATCACCCGGGGATTGCATTCAGTGTCTTAATATTAGTTCTGAACGTCATAGTTTGGCTGTAGACTAGAATTGTTCGGTGCCCAGTCCAATTTTTTAAGACGTTTTCTTCAAAGTAGCATTTTTTTGAGAATTCGGTACGATATATTATGCTTGTAGCTCAGATAATTTAATCTACCTTTTACATGTACGGTATGTTCGTTCGTCGTGGGACCATGGTTGTTTGGCGAATATCATGAATAATTAAAAAAACATTGATGCTTACAGTCAACCATTCAACTTGGTGCGCACGTTGCTACCATCAACAACAACAATAACAACAGCTGAGACTGTAACCAGTACATAAATTCGATCCAAAATAACAACTGCCAAATTAAACCTATGAAAGAAGCAACCATGAAATATGAAATAGCAACAACAACAAATGAGGCGAAGAGGACATAACCACGAACACAACCACATTAATAACAATAACCATAATAACACAAGCAGCAGCAACTACAACAATAATAAAAACAACCATATCCACAACGTGAATCACAATAACAACCACAACCACAATAACAATAGCAACAACTGAGGTGAAGAAATTACATTTTCGCGAGGAAATTTTGTATCCCGGATATTATATTGCTATTCCTTTCCAATTCAATGTTCGGTGTATTTCATAAACAAATTTTTTTGAAAATACTGATGTTTGCAATCAATCAGTCAACCAGGCGCGAACGATGCTACCAACAAGGGCGACAACAACAACAACAACAGCAGCAACAACAACAACAACCAACAGCCAACAACAACAACAACAACAACAACAACAACAGCTGAGGCAAAGAAATTTCGCATCCCAGTTATTATTTTGTTTATTCCGTTCCAGTTCAATGTTCTTCATTGTATTCGCTGTGCTTCTTTCTTCTTCCCAACCAAAAAGTTTGCTATCAGTAGATAAATTCGATCCAAAATAACGGCTGCCCAATAAAACCAATGAAAGAAGCACAAGAAATCCAAACCAATCCAAAAACCAAGAATACCGCCAAATGCGCTAATAAAAGTACTAAATGTGTTCTGATAGCTTTCTGTAAGGATAAAATATCTGAAACCGCTCATTCGAAGATGTATATGTGCTGTATTGTTGTCAATTGAATGGTGAACATATCCTTGCTCCTTGTACCATGTAATCATGCAAAACCCCAGGCAATCTGCCGCGCAATTCGATTGAACTGCGTTCAAAACTGGAAAACATTCCTGATATCGACTCAATGTGCACTGATTATCAACTGTTGAAATGAGAGATGGATATGTAACTGGAGTGCAGTTACATTTTTCGATAATTTCCTTCATACTACATTCGTTTTGGCAATCTTTCTTTGTCTTCACATCAGTGCATTTCGTAATGCCATTGCTAAAGGGTAGAGCATAGAGTGTGGATTCAATCTTCACATTTGAATAGACAACATGACCAAATGTAAATGAAACCACGGAATCGAATGCAACTTTTTTTTTGCCTGAAACGTAGTCTCTGCCAAGCAAATCAACGGTTACCGTATCCAGTATTTTGTTCTCCGTCAAAATCGAATTTCTTTCAATAGTAATGGCGACGTGGTCGTCGACTGAAGAAAATTTAAATTCAATTTCATCAAACGGTAATTTGTAGCACACTAATCTGTCATCAACATAGGTGGTTTGATGAACTTTAAGATCTGTCTTATTTCTTGATCTAATTGTCTCATTATATTGAAAAAATGCAAGTCGAATTTGAAGTGAATCCATATTTCTCGCTTCTTTGCCACATTTTTGAATCAGTGCACTTAGGGTGATATTCAACGACTTCAGTTTTGCACTGAGAAAGTTGAATATTTTCCATTGGGATTCAGACGCATAGATTGAAAATTTTGTTGCCAATTCAGAAAAAGTTTCATTTTTTTCAAACTTTTCATAACGATTAAAAACTGTAATGTAGGATAATGTTGCAGTCAGAAAAAATTTTGGCCAGACACAGTTTTCGTCTAGCAATTTAGCACTGTCAAATTGATCCAAAAAGTTTGCCATCTGGTTAAAATTCATTTCGATTTGGTTAGTTGACGCAAATGCTTCCAATTTTTGCAGCGGAATACATATTGTAGGCTTCGGCGAAAATCTCATCGTTTCATTTGGCGATAGAGTGTAGTCTGATTGAGAAACACCAGCCATGTACCGCAGGTATTGTTCATAGCACATTATGCTTGTAAGTATTATGCCAGAAAGATAGTAGGCTGAATAAGGGATGGTTTGGAACATCCACTTAGCCATCAATGATCGATTGTAATCCGGGATTTTAATGCCGAAAATAAGGACCAGTGATTTCATATAGCGACTTTTTTCAGAACGTAGGATTCGTTCACTTTTTTCTCCGATGAAAACTGAATCGGCATGCTTCATGCGTCGTTCCACGAAGAAACCAAAAACAATTGATAATGGAATAATGATGATCCATGCAACAAAGCGAATATCTAAACCTAGGAATAAGCCCAGCAGACCACCAAGATTCGATAGAAATTCGCCAACTGTAAACTGATAGTGTTCTTCAACTGCAATGTAGGTGAAATCTTTGAAAAATATTCGAAGATTGTTGGAGTTTTTCGTGTACTTATCGAAATCTTCAGTAGAATATATCTCCCATCTTTTACATGGCTGCAGGCAGCTGGTACTGCAAGCAAAGTCTTGGGTCAAGTTGAAATGAAAACATTCCGTAAAGTGAGATAATGTGCACTCTTTTGCCCCAGGACTTAACAACATTGGCCAAGTAGTTGGAGAACAATTGCAATTCTGTTCAAACGTTTGAATTCGGCATTTTGCTTGACAAATTTGGTCAATTCGATCACTGGAACATGGCTGGTCTGATTTTGAAATCACTTTGAAAAGACGGTTGATACCCAGTGAGATGTTGCGGTTTTCGCCAAAGCCATATATATGGCGATATGTGCTGAATAATAGTTCATCGGCGTATGATTTTGTCAAGCTGTAGATGGCCGGTATCGTTGTAAAGTAGTTATTAAAACCAAAATTCATGCCATTTACATATGAAACATTGTTTATGGTAACTTCAAGGTAATCTTGTGAATTGCTGAATGATACGGAATCAATTGGTATTTCAAAACACAGCTTATGTACATTCATAAAAGACAGTCGTGAATTATTGATGGATCCGGTACTTGTTGAATTCACGAAATTGATTTTCATTCGAAGTCTTTTGGTCAGTTCGTATCCTAATCTTTGCCGAAATTCCTCTCTAGTGACGTGTAAGTCATTCAATTTTGGTTCCAAAATATATTTCATCGCCTGTACTGCATCGTAAACTTGACTGGCTGAAAAGTAGAACACGGGAAGTTATCACAATCAGGACGAGATTTTCCGATAAAAACAGATCTGCAGAAAGGAAGTTCTTGTAACATCTAACATCCCACCTTTGCCTCTATATATCTCGTTCTTGTAAGCATTAGCATAGGGCAGGTAGGAGGTCTCTAGGTCTTCTACTGATGAATCCTGCTCAGAGGCTGGCAAACTTGTAGAACCGTTCGAAGGGCGAAACGAACTTGTCAATATACCGTATTTTAAGAAATAGTAGCCCATGGGCGTCTATTATTTCAACCTCCCTGGACCGTGGGCTACTAATTCTGCGTGGGCTACTATTTCTGCGTAGGTTACTATTATTTCAACCTCCTCATGAACAAATATTGATGTGAAAAATTGATGAAAAATCGTAATTTTTCGAACAATTATGGCAAAGTTTACATCCATTGACCTGTTTTTCAATGCAAAAAAAGATAGAACGATGTCAATACATGCATTGCTCACCTTTATCTGCATACCATACCCACTGAAAATCGATTCTGGGGTAACTTTATCTTTGTCCAGAAAACTTTATCTGAAAATAGTAGCCCATGGGCTACTATTTCTGCGTAGGCTACTATTGTTTCAAACCCTCTGGACCATGGGCTACTATTTCTGCGTGGGCTACTATTTTTGCATGGGCTACTATTTCTTAAAATACCGTAGGTTACGTTAGAAAATTTTGGAACTTATATCACTCTAAAATACCATATTGATATGCGACCATATATAAAAATTCAATGATATGCGACTATATTGACAAAAAATGTGTGACAGAAAGTTTCGGTCGCTGTTCTGCGGCGCAGAAAAATGATGAAATCGCAAACTTACTTGTCATTCCCACTGATGGGTTCGAAAAGCAATCTCTATCATATCTTAATTTGATTGTTGGAAGAAAGTTCTGTGCCCTGATATCTACTGGTGAATTCCAGTAAGACATGTTAGTTGTTTCAGCTGCAGTCACAACGCAGAAGTACCAGAATGCAATGATTTTCAGATTTGTTGGCCAGGCTTTTTCAAGACTAAGGAAAGATTCCTTGTTCGTGTTGTTTAAATACTCGTATAGCGCTGTTGAATATAAGAAAGATGGTGCATCACCTTCCAGATAAGTTAAATCGGAGCTTGTGCCAATGCACGCTATTGCTGGTGGCAGCGTGATTGATTTGTTATACATTGGCGTTACCAAAGAAATGGTTGGGGTTGACACAAATTGTGCACAAAGTAAAAAGCAATAGTAGGCCGTCCCTATGCCACCAGCCGTATAAATAATTGCCCAAAAAAGCTTTTCGAAAAACCAAATTGCCATCAAAGGAGTGCTTTCTGTCTTCAAGCCGGCATATTTCCTTAGTTTCTTTAAAAACTTAATGAAGCGGGTCTCATTTGATTCGTTCTCTTCTTGGAAATTTTGAACATTATTTGTTTCTTTTTTTGGAAAACATTTGCGCACAAGTAGCATTATTGGCTTGAAAATGAATTCAGTGAGCACGACAAAATCGAGTCCTATCCACATGCCGAGAATGCCACCAAGAGCAGAAATAAACAGTTCGAATGTCAACAGATACTGTTCTTCATAGTAAACATAAGTGAAAGATTCGAAAAAAGCATAAATTTCTGAAAAATGAAAAGTGTACGAGGTTGAAAAGTGAAAAGTTGAATCGGTCCATAACAAAATATTCCCAATTGAAGCAATTCCAGAAAGAACAGATTCTAGCATAAGAAACCTTGGGAAAGACGAATATGATAAGCAGAACTGTATACAACATCATGTCGCAAAGTTGCGTTCAAGGTGGCTTCAATGGATTTTCCGTACATTCCTATGGTTCACAACTAGTGGCTGAACTTGGGTTCTATGATTTTGTAGCCAGTTCTGCTTATCATATTCGACTTTTACTAGGTTATTTATACTAGAATCTATCATTTTCAAAAGTGTTTCAATTGGAAATTTTTTTGTTAAGGACTGATTTATGTATAGCGGCAATAGGAGGTAACCCTCACTTTGACGTTTTGGGCGAACTTGGGTTTTTTGACGATGTAGCCAATTATGCTTATCATATTCGAATTTCTCAAGATTTTTTACACAAGAATCCATCATTTCCACAAGTGTTTTAATCGGAAAATATTTTTTATGAACCGATTTTCTCATATTATATTGCAACTTAGACCCACATCAACTCTGTGAATTTAGGAAGCAGGGCGCCGTGAAGCGGCACACATACCTCCATTTCACATTTTCAACGCTGACGCCTCCTAATTTCTTTTAGCCGCACAAAAACAATCAAAAGTTACACCTTTAAAGACCACTACATAACTTTATTGGTTTTACTGAAAACAATAAAACCAACAAAGTTATATTACTAAAAAAACTTTTGTTTAATTAATTTATCAACTTTGCAACGCTGCTCAAAATCCTATGCAAATGGGTCGTTTGCTCTTTGCAATGACAAAAACTACGACTTATTAACACATGAAATTATCAAAGTGGTTGGTCAGTTAAGTCACACAGATAGCTACAAAGTGGTCTAAAAACCTGCGAGACAAATTATGTATGTAAGAATAAGCAAACATCAAGAAAGAGCCAGGGATCTGTAACTCATGACTTGCTAAATACTGTATCAGTAAACCGCTGGAGGCGGAAATTTTTAAGCTGTTTCTGACAGCTGGGAAGAAATTTTGTTAGTTTGTGACTGCCGGAGGCAAAATTCGGCTATTATTGATAGAGCTGATTCAATCGTCAGTAAACTTGGTCCCCACGATCCTTCAAATTATTCTTGGGTGTGCAAAATATTTATTTTTTCATATTTTTTACTTCTTGCGGACTCCGGGGGCCCCCCTCCGGAGGGGCCCTAGGCTTTAGCCTATCTAGCCTATACTATAATCCGGCACTGACCTTTCTTAAAATCACCACATAACTACGTAAGAAATGTGTACTACAAATTCAATTAAATGTAACCTTTATTGTGCAGAAATTTCAGATGGAACAGGAGAAATTCATCGAAGTACTGCTAGATGGCGTATGACTATCCAGAAAGCTTCGAATTATAAACGGTGTATAAATTTCATATAGCGATTTCAAAAATTAGCTTTTTTCAAGTTAGACAGTTTTTTACAGAAAATCTCTCGATAGAAGATGCATTTTTTTAGAAGCTTACAGAAACGCATTGAAATTGTTCGGTTTTTAAGCAAATCAGAAAATTGCAGATAAAAATTCGTACCGAAATGTTGTGAAAAGTTTAAAAATTTGTACCAAAAAGTTGCGAAAAGTAATGAACGAAGCGTTGGTTTTTGCAATATCTGGCAAAAAAATGTCCTCCCCTGGACGTTTTGGGGATCCCGAGTGATCTAGACACCCTTGTTGATATGCCCATCCCACTGCTTATGTCTGGTATGACCCATGCCCAAGTCTCGAAAAGAGATCTTACCTAGTCCCGTTCCGCATTTTTGAGTTAACTGAAACTTGTAGAGCGGTTGTTCACGACTGCGTAGACATCTGGTTGTGCAATTACTGTCTTCTATTCCAGAATAATTCATACACTTTACGTAAGTGTCAAATGTGCACTGGGCATTCGGTTTATGAGAGCATCCGCGGAAGCCGTTCTGACACGATCATACATTGTTTTGCGACCAGCTTCTATCATAGAGATTCTCTCGAACAAATAATTAATGCCAAATGAAAAATAATGTTAAATAAAAATACTGATTAAATCTGTTATAAATTAAAATATTAACATGACAAGCAACGCACGTGAAATTTTGTTCGCATGAAGGGGGTGTAATATTTATTTTATGGCAATTTTCGCGGTATAATGCTAACCTAATAAATCATTCCTTTGAATATTTTACAATATTTTTCGTAAAATAATAAATTATTTTGAATTTTCCATAATAATACAGTTTGTGAATAACTTTTTATTACTTAATAAAATTAAAATATCTTTACATTTTTGCGTCAGCGCTATCGGCAACCAGTTATCCGTTCGAGCTAAACCTAGCAGATTATAATACATAATCTCTATAAGAGTTTCAGGTCGCAAAAAAATTTGTGAACGTCTCCGGAAAAGTTTGGAATCCTGCCGGGGATGCTCTCTTATTCATAGTCGAGAAAACTATCACCGCGCTTCCGTCACAAAAAGCTTTTTGAATGATTTCAGTAAAGCCAGTGGTGTAGCTACTAGCTAGAGGGACATAGGTCTGCCTGGGGTCCCACATCGGTGGCCAAAACCGCGATTCTGTCAAGTGTGAACAGGCGCGCAGGCAGCAAGGGGAATTGGGGGGGGAGAGGGCACAGCCCCCGTCATTTTAGCGGTAAAAATTGAGAGAAGGGTCCCCCTTTATCTATTTCACTCTCAAATCGACTAGCAGAAAAAAGAGAAGATTCCCCTTCTCTTATTTTTGGTACTCAAATCTAGCCCCCCCCCATCTTTCGGTTTCTGGCTACGAGCCTGAGTGTAAATTAATAATTTTTTAAACCACCAAGTATTAAACTCGCCTATCATCCTGAATGTATTGGGACATTTGGAACATCCCCTCCGTACTCATGTCCACCCCCCCTCTCGCCGGAGCAGTAGTAGCGAAATGTGAAAATTTATGATATCATTCATTAAATTAGTAACAATTAATAATATAATTCGATTTTGAAAATGATATGACAATGAGATGTCATTAATGCAAATTAATTAATAAAAATGATACAATTATCATTATCACTTCAATTAGTGATATATGATATCATAATCTTCACTGATTTTGACTCCTAGAACACTTTTGAAGCCAATTGTTTGGATACCCCTCTCAAAAAAATTAGACCACCAAAAATTACGTCGAATGAAAAGTGAGAAGGGTTCCCCTTTCGCAAAAATTGGATCCCCATTATCCTATTCTGACTGCGCTCCAGTCGAAGCTTTCACATGAAGCAGAGCAAACACATTTCATACTGCCTGTTAGCAGGGTGGTTTAGGGAACAAGAGAAAGTCCAAAACATAGCTTGCCGGCGCATCCCGAATTACTGTTATCCCATTGTCTCAGCGAACTCATTAGCAAATTCGAGGAAAACACCACAGCAACTAGGAATTTTGTTTCGGAGGACAGGAAGAGGATAGAGTGCCCAACCGCCCGTCTTCCTTCCTCCCCCTCGCAGAGCCCATTCCCTACCGCCTCTTCCAAAAAAACTTAAAGTTTGAAGCTGTTTAATAACCCGACAAACAGGTATGGAATAGTTTTCTCGACGAAACATCAACGGTACCGTTGCATCTCTTCCTTCTTGTCCCACTAAGGGCAAAATCATTGGTGTACAGCCGCAGAGCTTCTCAATCAATCGAGTACGACACTCGAGCCGACAATCGTTTAATGTTTGACCATCTGAATAGTAACGGACTCCATTCTTTTCTGGCAAATACTTGAAAACGCCAATGTGGCTTATTGCAATCGATGGCAGCACTGACCAGGAGTCGAACACGATGACGTCATTATTAGGAATAGTGAGATCGGGAGGAGTATGTCTCCCACTGAAATCAATTGTAATCGTCGTGTTCGTAGTCTCAACGGCGATATTGCTAAATAGCACTGTGGATGTGTTACCATTGGTTGCGGATTCAGCCAACGTGTCCAATAGACCGTGAACTTTGAAACAGATGTCACCTTTTCCGATAAATGTGATATTTGTCGACAAAAGGCATCTTTTTGTGTCAGTTTTTGCACTCAGTGAATCCATTTCATTGCTTTGTAGTACAGTGAGAAAGCACTGGTAATATCCAGGCATAGAAATATCGCTGAGCGGAGCTGAAGAAGTCGTCAAGCCGGGATCAATATCAGTACAGAAGTGGGTCTCCAAATGGGAACAATCACCACGGGCAACCGCATAATTCCAAAAGGCATTTGTGAATTTGCCATCAAAGATTGCTTTCAGTTGTTCAATTGTGATGTCAAGTAAAGCAATTTTGGGAATCAGAATGTTTCCCATCGCCGCCCATTCGTCTTCTTCCATCTTTTCAGTTTTATTGAAGCTCCAGAACGGATTTGAATTTTTTTCAGTCAAATATTCGGCTTCGTAAATCATCGCCAGGTAGTTCCAGATAACAATGTACACTTCGTCCTCGTATATTTCTTCTCGATTGACATTAAATACTCCATTTTTTGTGTTGTTGTTAAAAAACAAAGTCAAAGCATCCGAATATGGCGATTTGCTTTCTGTAATTTGGCTAAAAAGTGATGTGGCATTCATTCCAAAACAAAGAGTATAATGAGGAATGTTCATCGTGCTGTTCGATTTGCTAGTAATTTGAAAATTCGTGGGATTGTTCTTGTATTGTTGAAATAAGTCGATTGATTCCGAAATTGTGAGATAACTCCCTCCGAGGTAAACAACTGACCAAAACGCAATTTTCGGGACTAATTTCGATATGGATGCGCATGTTTGTTTTTTGTTTTGTTTTGCTAAAATATGATTTTGTTGAAAAACTTGCTCCAGTTGTTGACGGATTTTTTTCGCATTTATCGTCAGTATTCGCTGATTTGCTTCCATTTTCTAAGTTGTACCTAAATGGAAAAGATTTACTAAATTTTAATTTACTTCGACATGCTTCTGTCTGAAAACTCACCTGAATAGCAATTAATTTTTAGCGCAATGCAATTCAACAGCAGAGCAGAAAACTTGAAATCAAAGTTGGCTACCTAAACAGGTCTCTAAGGATTTCAGCTCGGCATTGAAGAACCGCGAGGCCATATTCTTTTCGTTCTATATCGCAAAATAAAACCTCAGATCATATTGAAAAAAAGTAATAAGACACGACGCGATAAAATTATGGTTTTTGACCTGTACATCCTGGTTATCAAACCCTATTTGCTTGGACGTCTTCAGCAACAAAAGTTTTTTTCCGGCAAGTTCCAGGTGGTGCATTCAAGTTTGTAACCTATCCAGCCAGTAGTTGCGCAATATACAGGGTGCGGCATAAGTTTTGTTGCACCTTTTTAAACGACCATTGCTGACTGACAAATCGCGACTCCTCCAAATCAGACTTTGGCCCTTATTTTGTTTTGTCCTGCGGTATTGGATCTGTTTCATAGCTGTAGCCAGGGGGTCTAGCTACAGGTACCCCCCTGGCCAGTGCCAACTGATTTTCGGTACTTTCCCATGGTTCACAACTAGTGGCCTAACTTGGCAATTTTGATGTCATAGGCAATTTTCATCGTCATATTCGACTTCTCGAAGGCTTCTTACACTAGAATCTATCATTTCCAAAAGTGTTTCAATCAGGAACTTTTTTGTTATGGACCGATTTACGTCCAGTGACAACAGGAGGTAGACCTCACTTCTAATTTTTCGGCCAAACTTCGATTTTTTGATGTTGCAGCCCGTTTTGCTTATCATATTCGACTTCTCCAAGGGTTTTTTTACCCCAGTATCTCTCATTTCTAAAAGTGTTTCAATTGGAAACTTATTGTTATGAACCGATTTATGTACATTTGAAACAGATGAACCTCACTTCGAATTTTTCGACCAAACTTGGGTTTTTCTGATGTGTTTGCCTGTTTTACTTATCATATTCGACTTCCCCAGGATTCCTTACACTAGAATCTATCATCTCCCAAAGTGTTTTAATTAGGAACTTTTTTATTATGGACCAATTTATGTACAGTGGCAATAAGAGGTAAACTTCACTTCGAATTTTTCGACGAAACTTGGGTTTTTCTGATGTTGTAGCCTGTTTTACTTATCATATTCGACTTTCCCAGGGTTTCTTACACTAGAATCTATCACTTCAAAAAGTGTTTCAATTAGGAAATATTTTGTTATGGACCGATTTATATGCGAAAGGGGCGTACTGCCACAGTATTTAAGCCATAATCTGCCTGTCAGATAATGCGTGTCATAAATACGACGATCGATCTTCGGCGGTCTTGCCAACTCTTGAGATATTTCTGCGGATAAATGGGTCTGACGCAAGTGTTTGGGACCCTCTTCCTTACGTACTGGACTGGGAAAAAGAAAATTACTTCCTCTCAGATGCAGCAGGATATTGAAATGATCAACTGACGGAAAAAGAAGATTTTCCTTCAGAAAATAACCGCCGGGATGACATTTCAAGCATTTCGACTAAAATGAAGCGTAAATGCCCATCAGTTGCGCAAAAAACGTTACAGCAGACTATTGTCAACTGCATTCACCGCAACACACAAACGTAACGCAGTGCTATTCTATGCTCCATAATTCAACATTTTCAAGAAAAAAAAAAATTCAAATTTGAATTTTCCCGCAAAAATTTTGAATTTTCAGGGTGGCACTAACTACAGTGACCCAATTTTGTAATTCTGTAGTTAGTGCCACCCCCTCCTGGCCTTGGACCCCAGCTACAGGTACGCTAGAGGGCCTCCAACCTGAGACGTTTGGCAAATCGTCAACTTATTGTTGCGGAATATTCTGGAATGTTCTTTACCGTAATCAAGGAAATCGCTATGAGACTCAGATCTCATTCAAAACAAAATGCTGTTGAACCATCTGGAACCA
>JAQGCX010001141.1:0-12088 GCA_034700205.1 Plectus parietinus
GGCTACTATTGTTTCAAACCCTCTGGACCGTGGGCTATTATTTCTGCGTGGGCTACTATTTTTGCGTGGGCTACTATATCTTAAAATACGGTATCTTCGCTCAGTGAGTGCAATGACATGTGTCACCCTTCTAACTATGTACATCAACACAAGGGCTATCTAATGATACCAATTATAGTGTCACTGCAACATATAATCAATCACTTCTTGCCATTTAAAAATTTGTACCAGAACTTATGGGTCACCCTGTATAGCCAAAATTCCAAACATTTTTGCATAACTTTTTGAAGTTTCGCAAGCCATCACCTGTGCAAATTGCCCGTGTACTTTGCCTCTTGTTCCGACTGTTCATTGAAATTTTTTTGTGAAGGAACTGCAGATCAGAAACAATAAATTTCTCTTGCAAATATAAATTTGCTTCTGTTTTTAAAATTTTCATCGGCCTGTGCCTGCCGCCCGACGACACGTTGACTTACTCAGCTACGAATTCGACTTCTTTCTTCTAAAATAGCGTTGCCACCAACGAATCAAGCTAAATGAACGCTCAGTTAACTTATACCAGAAAGAAATGTTCACTTCTCAGTGCCAAACAGCACCGGTCGTCCGCCGAATGCCCTGATGTTCGGCTGGATTGCGACGGTCGACAAACCGGTGGCACATTTCTTTGCCTGGTACGGCGGCAGTGTCCTGGTCAATTATTACTACTGGTTCATTGCCATTCCACTTCTGATGACTGGCGTACTCAGTCTTGGTCAGTGTAATTGCTATTTTGAGTGGGAGACAGAAAACATTATGTAAATTACTACAGGGTGCGAGTAAAGTCCCGATATACTTTGTTTTTTGAACAATTTTGTTGCAAATGCACCAATAAGACTGAAACTCGGAGAGTTTGGTAACCATGTTTTACCATTTTTTTCAAAAAAAACTTGAATTTTGGTCACTTGTTTGATGAGAAACAGCCCAATAAAACAATCTCTGGTTTGAGTGGAATGCTTGGAATGCATACATGAGCAATATTTGGGTTCACAGGGGTCTAACACCGAGAGCTCGTTCTCGGCTAAAATTTAACCGTTTAAGCTGAGCCTTAACTTTTTAAAGAAGAAATGACATTGGCTACAATACATTAAAAAATGGAAAGAATTCATAGAACTGATGGCGAGAATTCAAAAGTTCTATGAATTCTTTCCAATATCATTTCCTCTTTAAAAAAGTTAAGGCTCAGCTCAAACGGTTAAATTTTAGCCGAAAACGAGCTCTCATCCCAGGCATTCCACTCAAACCAAGGGATATTCGGGCTGTTTCTCATCAACCAAGTGACCAAAGCCAACAATTTTTTTTGAAAAAAAAGGTAAAACATGGTGAGCAAACTCTCCGAGTTTCAGTCTTATTGGTGCATTTGCGACGAAATTATTCAAAAAACAAAGTGTACCGGGACTTAACTCGCACCCTGACCATGATCTTTATATAAAAAGCAGTGATATTCACGGGCCGGACCGGTCCGGGATTGCCGCAGAAAAAAATCCCGGCCCAGTACTTTCCCTCCGGGCCGGACCGGACTCGGCCCGGCTTGGCCGGAAGAGAAGAAAGAGCTATCATGCGTTGCAATTTAACACATTGGCACAAAGCCACATTACGAAAAGTAGATATAGACCGTCAATTTGATAAATTGGCAAGTCAAAAATCACCCAAAATTGACTTTTTGCATACTTTACCCAGTCAAATAAGTTGTTCTACATATCGATAATTTTCTCCGAAAATCAGCCCGGTAAATATTTTCAGGCCCGGGCCCGGTTCTTTCCTTTCTGGGCCGGTCCTGAGCATCAATAATTAAAAGCTACGAATGCTCACGTCAAACTTCTTGATTAATGCTATCAGTTTGTCCGGAAAGTTCATGCAACCTGATATTTCACAGACTTGCAGTCGTCATTTGAAGCGCAAATGGTTTCGTATTTACGTAATCCTTCCATGCTTCAAGAAAAAGCTTCGAATTCTCACTTTCAAGTCAAACTACATGACGAAACGTCAAACTTCAGGACCAAATTGCTGATGGACTAATTGACTTCTGGAAAACCAAGAGCTCAGACATGGAATGTTCTCGCGTTTCTTTGTAATTCTCACGACTGAATCTCAATGAGAAATGAAGTTGCCAATGGCTGTAATGTGCAAATACTGGAGGCGCAGAGACGTCCCGCCCCCAAAGGGCAAACACACACGCTGCTTTAATTGCACACAAGAGCTCTTGTGAAAAATCAATAGCGGAAAGGCTTTTAGTCTTTTAGGCTTGTTACAGCAGCACCGTCTTGCACATCAGCATGAATGAATTGAAAGAATACAATTTCGGAAACTTTATGAGCATTGGATTGAAAGAAGTGAACTTACGGCTAAATTGAATATGGGAAAATTAATGCAGATAAAACCGCTTGAAATCCATAAAAACCTCGAAGATGTGACTGCAAAATGAAAAAGTGAAAAAATATGCGCAAGAAATATCTGATATTTTCGAGGGAATGGCTCATAATTCAGATTGGAACAGCTCCATTGAACATAAAATATTGTTGAAAATACTGGATGAATTTATAAGATGAAAAATAGTGTTCGACTTTGACGATAATATTATGAAACAGACAGCCAATACTGCAGTAGCACGATTGAGTGTCGTAAGTTTCAACTCACAATGGTATTGGCAACAGAACACTTTGACGTGTCGCATTGTTCAGAAATAGAAGCAATCTAAAGCTAGTTCCGCAGAACTCGGCAAAATAAACAGTTGAAGTACCCTTCTATTCATCGGTGAACCTGATTTATTATTTTGCCGAATGCAGGTATGTTTCCTGCGTCAAACAGGAGACTTTGTTGACAGCTGCTAGTGCAAAGAAATACGAAACTTCTGTACTTCACATGAACTTGTCCGATCACAGTGATATATGTAGGGTTGTCAGATTTGCGAAGTTCGAAAGTAAGAGATTTTCACAGTATCCAAAAAGGTGCGGGAATTCAAAAAATTAAAATTTGGAGATTGCAAAACAAGTGGTTTCTAAGCATAAACAGTGACGCAAAGCGTCACAGGCGAGCGCGTAAAGCGCACGAGCTTAATCGGCCGGGGGTCCTAGAGCTCGCTAAAGAACCCTTGATCCGCCGGAGGCAAAATTTTTTAAGAATAATGGTGAAAATGGTGAAATCTGAGCATATTTTTGGCTAATCTGAGCATTCCATTTTTGCCTGAATTTTTTTCTATTTTCGAATTGAACCGAATTTCGACATTTTTATATGAAAATGAAGCTGACAAGATTCTCTATCGGTTCGTTTTTGAATCAGCGAGGGCAGAGAAAATCCAACCATTTGGCGCCGAACTTAAATTTTCCCAAATAGCAAAAATTTCGGTTTTTTGGCCGTAGCACCACTGGAAGTCGATAGCTTAAAACTTAACTCAAGATTTGGAAAGAGCATAGTTTTTTACGTCATTAAACGTTATTTTATCAAGACATTAGCTGCCTGTTAGAAAAAGAATGTCTTAAACCCCTTCCCCGGAGCAGAAGTGGGCACAGGAATGGTTTGGGGGGGGGGAGGATATCGATTGATTTTCACGCTCCTGGGCCTATTACACACTGTGCCTTTGTGTAATTGGCCCCAGGAGCGTGTAAAATCAATCGATATCCTCTCCCCAAACCATTCCCGTGCCCACTGCAGACAGGCACAGTGAACAACAAATTTTTGGTAAGTATGTAGAATGGAATTGACATGAGATCATTCGAGGAGCAGCAATTCATTCGTTAACCGACATCCACTAGTGCGATAAACAAATGTGACAAAACACAATTCATAACGTAAATCGTAGATATCGGTGTTGGAAGATAGGATGGAAAGAACACGAGTAATCCGTCTCAATTGTTCCAGACTGTTTGTACCGCCGACGGTCACTCGGAACACTTAGATGTGGGAGAAAAGAAACGAACTCGAAGGTCCATCGTGCGGCCAGCAGGCGAAGATGATCAGCTCGAAACGGTACTAAATGCCCAGATTTATTTTGAGTGTCAAACTTGTTCAGGTTGACGGACGACTGCGAGTTTTCGTGGCAGGAGAAAAGGGAGCGCCCGATTGGATGGATATAGCATCAAGTAGCGTAGTTTTTCAATTACCTACTTCGTTTTTGTTATACATTCTTGGTGAGACCGGCGTAACTGTGAGCAGGACGTCATCAGTCCTACAGTTGAGCCGGTCTCACCAAGAATGCATAACAAAAATGAAGAGCCTAATTACTTTTAATAGATTTCACACCGCTTTTTGGTTTAGGCGAGTCTCAGTTCGACGCGAACAGCTTCGGACAGCGCTGCATTTCGGAAACAGTCTTCATAACTTCAGTTGGATCCCTGAGCGCGATTTTGATCCTCGTTCTCACGGCGTTTGGTTGCCTATTTTGCCGACAGTCGCTAGTATCGCAACTAATCATGGGCTCGAGCAAGTTGACTGGCTCCAGTGGTCGCTCTCTACACGGTGATTACATTGCGAACAATCGACGCCGAGTGGGGTAAAAACTAGGCGAATTTTTTTAGAAGAGTTCAGTGGATTCTTTTTTGCAGGAAGAAGGTATCATTCCGAGATGCGTTTTCGTTTTCTAGAGGTCGAATGGGAGTGGAAGAAAACACTTTGGACCGTCCACACGTCGCTAAACCCGTGGTTGTTTCCTCTCAGATGTGATTGCTTCGTGAAATGTTCGCATGTAAATCTTGACTTTCCTTGTACTTTAATCCTTTCGTCGTCAATTGAACTTGATAGTTGGGATGTGCAATTTGCTCCGTGCGAGAATGTGAAAAAATGATGTGTGCTCACCTTGACTGACGATGAGAGAGGGAAGAAGAAATGAGAAATGACTGGCGCTAGGGCACTAGGACCATTACACGGCGATTGAGGCTACGGCGCGCATGTTGTTTAGTGGGCCACGCGATCGCGACGGGTATGCGCTTCCGCCGTATGTGTGTTGGGACAGAGCGGGATTATGTAAGCGCCGGCAAAAACCTTGACCCATTGCGCCTGTCACCAGAGTCACCGGACGACAAAGGCGACGCACGGGTTCACTAACCCTCGCTCCGTCCCCCGCTCACCGTTTCCCGCCCCCGTCGATCGCGATCGCGGCCGAGCTGACTCGTTCTCCAAATCTACGTTCAGTCCAAGGCGCAACACAGCCGTTTGCTTTGCGATTACTTTTTGCGCGCAGAATGCGACTTGTCCACGCGGTAGTCGTGGATTCTTGTCGATTTAAGGGAGTCGTTCTTCCGCATGATTGACGGAATAGACCGGCTGCACACGTCGGTGACGCCGCTGGTGGTGTCAAGGCCGAGTGTTCCGCGCACGACACCGGCGCTAGGTATGTGTCGGCGACGAGGTTAGGGCTGTTGCGCGGCGTCCTCCACAGCACTCGACATACCTTACTCACCTTGCCTTCGTGTGTATCCGTCATACTAACGTGTCATCGTCTCTTTAGCCGTCCTAATGCGTCTTCTGTTCATCCTTGTGGTCGCCGTCGTCTTCGTCGGCGTCCATGGTGCGACAATTTCATTTGGCAACGAAAGAAAATAAAGTTTCGTTCTGTGGTGTTTCAGGACAGACAGATTGCAAGCCGATCTATGTGCGTTGGCCGCGTGTACGGTTGACGTTTCGACCTCGCGTCGAAGGACCGTATTCGCTGTCGGCATGCAAGACGTCTTGCTCGAACGACGAGCACCCCGCTCGCTCAGGTTATCCCCACAGTTGCGCCGGCTTCAACCAGAAGCAGGGCCCCAACGAATTCGCCCACGACTGTCAGATCTACGAAGCTGACCAACTACAGAATGTTGACGGGTTCGCCGAGGCCGACGACCGCTACTCGTTCTACTGGAAATATTGCGTGCAAAGTGCGTTAGTAGTTTCACTTGAACGCGCTTAGGTTATATTATCATGTGAAGGACGCTGACTCAAGGACATTCAGTGAACCACACTAATGTGTTGAGATCGCGCCTTCACAGTGCGGATTCACGTTTATAACTGTAACGTTATGTTCTATGTTTACTTTCAGCTGACAAAACATGCACAGCGGACTATAGTTTTACATTCTTCTCCGACCGGTACATGGACTCGACGGAGATCTCGCGTATCAAGTACACCACGACGCTCGAGGACTGCTTGTCGCGCTGCCTGAACGAGCCCATGTTCACGTGCCGCAGCGTTTCGTTCAATCGAACCGACGGCGGATGCCATTTAAGTCCGCAGAATCAGCTGAGCAAACCGAAGAACTTACGCCTCAATCACAACCCCAACTTCCGGATCGACTATTTCGAGAACAACTGCTATAATAGTGAGATTGTGCATGCTGATTGCTGTCTTCTGCATGCACCAAATGGGAACTGATCGTGAAATTACAGTTTCAGACAGTTTCTCGTTTGATCACGAGTGCCGCGACGACGGTGTTTTGGTGAAGGTCAACTCCAAGTTTCCATACACCGGCGCTCTTTACGGCCTCTACGACTATTTCACCTGCCGCATTGAACCCGAAGAACAGAAGGAGTTCTCCTACTTCTTCCCGTCCCCAGCTACGTCCAAAAATTGCAGTGACAGCATCCGATACAAGGTAACGCATTCGCCACTGGCGCTATCGTTATTCGGTTGCGAACAAATTTATTTGAAACATTTTCATTATTTGCACACTACTGTCATACATTTTCATATTAGCAACTACTGTTTTTCCAAGATCCATTTGTCAAAGTGCAATGAGTTTGCGCATCCTCGCGCAACCTGAATGTGAATAGGCAGTGACTTGTAATTGCCAAAGGCTGCGATAACGATGTTACTCTTCGATTCAGGGCAATGACATGCTGCTAGAAGTGGTTTTATCAACAGATGGTGTTGAGCCGCTGTACTTCATCACGCCCGAAGATCTAACGTACCAGGCACGCTGCCAGAGCACGGAAAAGAACAAAGTCGGCGCTAGCATCGACTTGTTCCCAGCAGACGAAAGGTCGGTCTTTTAGATCAGAGCGATCGCTTCGCGCTTTGATCGTGCACACCGATAGCAGACTGCTTTAGCACCACGCAAACTGCACTGCCGAGCACCAAATATCTCAAAAAAGAGACGTTTAATTTGCCGTCCATTGACTCGGTCAATGATAACATTGCTAAACACGGTGAAAATCGCACCGGTGGTGGAACGAAGATATCCGTGTTCGTCGAATTGCCAAAGGACGACCGCACTTCCACTACTTACGACACCACACGATTCGGCAAGCATCAGTACACCACCACTATCTTTCATTCCATCGGCACGGCGACGGCCAGAGACTCCACCTGGTCGTCGTCTTCCACTCGTTCCATCGGGACCGCGGCGGCCAGAGATTCCACCTGGTCGTCGTCTTCCACTCGTTCCACCGGAACAGCGGCGGCCAGAGATTCCACCTGGTCGTCGTCTTCCACTCGCAGCGAATCCTCGTCGTCGAGTCTTAGATCTACTTCCTCTTCCTCTACTTCAACCACTTCTTCTACTTCTACGAGCACAAGCACTACAGAAACAACTCCAACATCAACAACACCAACGACTTCTAGATCGAGCCCGACGACCAGAACAAGCGCGCCTCGATGGTCGACTTCGACTACGGCAGAAACGACGACAAAGGATGTGTTCCACCTGCCGGAATTACCTCCTAGAACCCAGACTAGTGAGAGCACAACGGAGTCTACCAGCACGAGCCAAGCGACCACGGCCACCACATCTACAACCACCACAGCAGCACCAACAACAACAACGACAGCAACAACAACCCAGACGACGACCACACAACGTTCAACTCCGCCACGTGGTCCGACGAGCACGACTGCGCCAACCGAACCGATTTTGTTCGACATATTCAACCATGGACAGCCCGTGGAAGCGGTGGTGGTCGGCAGTCGTGTAACACTGAGTTTCACGCCCTACTACGCTATTCCGCGTAAGTTGTCATCGTGCAGCAACTCTACGGCGATTGCACGATTGACGTATTGCAGCCAGCTACATGACGATCACCGGGTGCCAGGTGGAACCGGTCGGCTCATTATACGATTGGGAAAAGGATCCACTGCCAATCGTCAAGGACGGCTGCCAATCGGATCACGTGGGGCTGGTCTGTCCGCCGGAACGAACCGATTTCGGTATTAG
Organism: Plectus parietinus; assembly: GCA_034700205.1. Classification (NCBI taxonomy): domain Eukaryota; kingdom Metazoa; phylum Nematoda; class Chromadorea; order Plectida; family Plectidae; genus Plectus; species Plectus parietinus. Next base: position 8,159 of record JAQGCX010001141.1, read on the forward strand.
GGTTACCGTCGAAGCGTTCCGTTACCAGACGACGGCGCAGGTGCAGTACAGCTGTCTCGTGCGCGTCTGTCCCTTCGCTCCCTGCCCACAGGTTCGCTTTTTGATCGATAGTACAGATGGACGCCGCCTATCACTCAGATCTATTGCCCGGCGGTGGAAGGCTGTTCGAACAATCTACTCGCGAGGACGGTCGGCTTCACATCGCCCATTGTGCGCGGAACGTCGATAGCGCCGTTGATTCGCAGCAAGCGCCAATTGACCATCGACCAGCTACGCGCGGCACTTGCACAGAATCCTCAACTACAAAGTCAGATCAATCTGCCCAGCACTTTGACGTCCAGTAGACCACCCGCCGCTCTGCAACAATATTTGGTATCGCTCGGTGGTGATCACATTGTCAAGAAACGACTGATCGTTGTCAACTCCGAGAACGAACTGCAATATTACATTCGAACTGGAAATGTCCCACAGTCTCAATCCTTCTCGGGACGATAACTGCTTTTATGAGCGTTTGATCACAATCAGAACGATGCTTTCGACCAAGAGTTGCGTGTATGGCCCCTACTGTGTTGCTTTTGGCTGTCTTCACTCAGTGTTACTCAGTTTTTCTGTGATTTTTTGCTCGTTTTCGAATAAGTAAACAATCAAACGCAACGTCGGAGTCATTTGCTGCTTTAAAAACAATCAAGAAAACAAAAAATTTGCATAAAGTGGTCGAAAATAGGAAAGATAAGAGTAAAATTGAAGAGCAAAAATGGTGAGAGAATATAAGATCGTTTAGAACGAAATTGATCGGCCGGGCGTCGTGGCGGGCGCCTGTAATCCTGCTACTAGGAGGCCGGGGTCGGTGGACGGCTTGAGACGGAGAGTCCTGAGCGGCGTCGGCGCATGTAGACCGAGCGTCCACACCAAGCTCGGCGTCAATAAGGCCATCTTGGAGGAGTCCGAGATGACCTGGTTGTCCAAGGAGGAGCGCACTGGCTCAGGGCCGAAAGGCAGCAGGCAAAAGTTCCCGCGTCGTGACAGTGGTGGGATAGCGCTCGCGAATGTGCCATGTCGTTCAGCTCCGGCGATACAGTCGGACCCGATTCTTTTTGCAACCGCTCACCCGCCTTTGTCTGCATTGTTGATTGTGGTAACGTTTTTTACAAGATCTAGTTTAACGTCCAGTAGACCGCCGGCCGTTCTGCAACAATATTTGGTCTAGCTCACATTGGTCTAGCTCACATTGCGACATAGGAAATCATCGCTTGATGTTTTTATTTTGTCAAAGTCGACAATCAGCGCTTCAAATGGTGGAAGGTTTGGCAGCGGCGACACTCTATCACCAGTACTATTGAAGTGATGAACGGAAAGCAGCATACTGTCCAGAGATGTTTTGTCCCGCTACGGCGCGCGGTCAGATTTTCGGGTTTTTAGTTTCCGCTTCTCGCGATCGGCTGTGTCGTGCTCCGTCACGCGGCACACCTTCATGTCGTCGTCGGATCTCGGTGTTGGGGATCTTGTCGAGCCGCGTCATTCCGCATGTCCATCGGAGCATCCGCATCTCAGTTATGTGCATCGTCTGTTCGTGCTTCCGAGTGGGTGCCCAGCACTCACATTCGTACATGAGTCGGACGACTGCCCTGTAGATCTTGCCCGTAGCGGCATCTTCTTGTCGCACAGCACACCTGAGCACTCACGCCACTTGAGCCAGCCACATGCCATCCTTGCCTTGACGTCTGCATCAATGTTGCCATCTTCACCCAGTACTGAGCCGAAGTACTTGAAACTCTCCACTCTGATGATTGGGGTACCATCTAGGTGGATGATGCTGTGGTTGTCTGCGTCAAGTCCAGCAGCCATGTACTCTGTCTTTGTGATGTTGATCTGTAGGCCATGGTGTTGGAGGCGATCCTTCCACTTCTGCAACTTCTCCTGTAGATCAACCTGGTTTTTGGAGCACATCACTACGTCATCAGCATATAGCATTGTCCATGGTGCCGGCTCCAAGAGGTCTTTGCAGATGACGTCCAGAATGGTGATGAAGAGGTATGGGCTGAGCGCAGAGCCTTGATGTACCCCAACGGTCACTGGGTGCGCCGCAGAGTCTCGAAAGCATGTCCGGACTGTCGCACATGTCCTGCTGTACATGTCCTGGATGATGCGTACGTACTGTTCAGGGAACTTGCTTCTTCCGCAGCGCCCACCATATCATGTCTCTCGGTACACGGTCGTAGGCCTTCTCAATGTCGATGAAGGCAAGATGTAGTAGCTGTCGCTTCTCGCGGTGTTTCTCCATCACCATCCGTAGGGCAAAGGTGGCATCTGTAGTTGAGCGCCCTGGTACAAAGCCCAACTGGTTTGGAGCCACATCACTTGATCACTTGCAGCTCTCAGTCGTGCATCTATGACTCGCTCCCATAGCTTCATCGTGTGACTCATCAGCTTGATGCCGCGATAGCTACCGCACTGCTGGACGTCGTCTTCTTGTAGATTGGTACAATCGTGCTGCTTCTCCATACGTCAGGCATCTTTCCACTTTCAAGGATCTTGTTGAAGAGCGAAGTGAGCCAAGTGATGCTGGTGGCTTCACAACCCTCCCAAGCCTCGGCAGGGATTCCATCAGACCCTACTGCCTTCCCGATCTTCATCTTGCGCAGGGCACTCTCGACTTCCACTTTGGTGATGGCGTGGATTGGGCCAGGCACTAGGGTCACCTCATCACATGGGTCTTGAGGGTTTCCTTCATTGAGTAGGTCTTCTAAGTACTCACCTAACAGTCTTGGATGTCATTCTCTCTTTGCAGCTGTACTCCATTGGGGTTCATAGCCGAAACGTTGAAATTGATTGATCCGTTCATATTTTTATTACTATAGTGATGTTCTTACCTCAGTCAGCCGTTGCACGCCTGACACCAGGGAGCAACGTTGCTGGGACTGGAACCCAGGCCTTATGACTTAGAGCAAAGGCTCTTAGCCACTATATCACAACATCCACCCAGCCCAGAATACACTAATATGAATATTTTCGGCGAAATCTGAAAACTTTTGAAAACTGTGCCAAGGTACTAAAGGAAAAACTCGATCCTTACAAAAAGCGTGTCCTAACCTTAGGTTTGTGTACCAACCCTAAGAATAGTAAACTCTCGTATCCAACTAATCCAACTTAAAAAAAAAGGTTTCGTATTCGGAGAGTCATATCATGTCTTTAAGTACAGTATGGTTTCAGCATTGCCAGCGAATGATACTCACTCTGTCTTCAATTTTACCAACGACAATGAAAATTTTCGTACGATATATATTAACGTAACATCCCTGTACATATCGCAACCCGGCGTTGAAAAGGTAAATAATTTCTGCTTGCATGATAAATCGGTATGAACTGTAAGACCATAACTGAGAGGAATGAGAACGGGGGCCGGTAGGACATGGACGAGGTTGAATTTTGAGTGTTGCAAACTAACTTTTTGTCATTTTTTGCTGAACGTATTTTTTTGCTATTTCTATAATATTAGAAGCAAACAGATCTCATGCAACATTACTTTGAGCTCCAAAATTACCGACTGTCTGTCGATTATTTTAATACCTCATTTGCTACAAACCGTTTATTGTATCGCTCGACTTTTCAGCACAATGATTACCAAAATTTTTACTTCCGCGCCCAAAGAGGGTTAGAACTTATGTCTCAATCTAATAAAATTCAAATGTGGGACCCCTACTTATTTGGAAAACCAGTGGCTTGGGCGATTACCACCGGATTTCCCGGACCCCCTCCTCCAAGCCAACTTGAACCATAAGAGTTTTCGACGTTATCGATATCGCGTGGGATTGCCAACAAAATGCAGCATTGTGGGCGAAACTTTGATTTCTGGCCGGGCTTCTTTTCCAGCCAAAGTTCTGGACTTACCTGGCATAATCCTTGAACATCGCCGGTTCATACTACCAGGGC
>JAQGCX010001142.1:0-12085 GCA_034700205.1 Plectus parietinus
ATCTGAGACGTCTGCATAATGATCTAGTTTTTGCGTTTAAGCTATTATATGGCCATCTAGATGTCGGTCCGAATAAATTACTCACCTTCCATCCGCAGGCATATGCAAGTTTTCAGGGCCAGCCAGGGAATTGCCAATACAGTATGTTAACCCCCCTCCCCAACTTTTCGACCTGAACACACCTCTGGTGAAAACCCTCAAGCAAGGAGCAATGATAACAGTCTGCGAACGTGAAGACACTATGTACATCGGCAATCTGAAACCTCCACGAATTATTGATTTGGAAATTGAAAAACTCGCAACAGAAGTCTCTGTGGAATTTGGTTGCACTGGAGACTGCCATCTAAATGAGCAATTCGACGAGAGATACCGGGTCAAGCAAGGTGATTTCCATCAGTGAATCATCAATAACACTTGTTATTAGACACTTCCTTCACAAAGTGGCTGCATTTGAAAACTGGAGGTGTACACGACAATGATGAAGACAATCTATCAGTTTCAAAACACATCACTGTCATGTACACCTCCAGTTTTGAAATGCAATCACTTTATGGAACTGATAGTACGTTATTCAACCATCAAAACGATAGAATTGTTATTGCAGTGCAGCAGAATTGTCTTTGAAATTTTTGTTATCAAGCAAGAAGATTACATTACTGTCAGGCCGTATCTTTTGCACCTCTAATACTGTAAATTTTAACAAATCTCTCAGCAAAATCGTTCAATGACTATATAATAACAATTTCGGGCAAGTCCAGAGACATTTTTTCAGGCCCGGGCCGGGCCGGTCCTGAAAATCACTGGTTGTATTAATCGCGTACACATTTGATTTGTACTGTGATTCAATTTGCTCGTATATTATCAGGTCAATCAGACGTTCATTTCGCTCTGATTCATGATGTTCAAGTTTCAAGCATCAAATAATTTGAGGGGGCTTGTTTTGCTGTAATTAGTTCGTTTCAACTTCTTCGCTGAGTTCTTTCTCTCCGTCAGGGGCCTATTTCATAAAGGACTTGCACTTACGAATTGTGGAATGCGGAGCGCGCGAATTGGTGTTTCCATGGTAACAGCCAATAATGCTGAATCATTCACTCACTATTTCAAAGTCTTCGTTTTGGGATCGAAAATACAGACGGGCGCAGTTACTTTGTCTTAGGTTGCTGCATTTTGCAAACTGGTTTCACAATCAAGCTTTCTGTTCCCTTCTAAAATTGATCAATTCATATACCTCAAGTTATTTTCATATTTCGTAGCAACGAAAAAAATATCACATTTCTCTTTCTGAGCTTTCTTCGCGTTTTCATTACATTTGCAATTACATAATCTCATTTCATTAAAAGAGCTTCGTTTCATCAGAAAACAATTTCTAACCTATCTGTGAGATAGTATAGAAGTAAATACATTAGTATCAGAGTAAAGGTTTATTACCAAATCTTTGTTCCTCCTGAAAAATAGAGTAAAGAAATGAACACTTCTTCTTCGATATGGGATTACTTGTCCGACTTCTATGAGTCTTCTTCTGCCACTTGGTTTTCAATTTATGTATTCATCGCTGCAAGTTTCGTTATTCTAAGCGATATTTTCATAATTTCGCTTACGTTGATGTCACCGTTGTTGCGAAACAACACAGCAAATTGGTATTTATTGGGGTTCAGTCTATCCGATTTGTTTCATTGCGTTGCCCAATTGGGAAATTCGTACGCGATTTGGTACAAAAATCATCATGCTTGTTATGTTTCGGGTCTCTTTATTGTGTTTACTGGGACAATCAGCTTCGGATTTCCGGCAATAATTGCTGCTGATCGTTTCTATAAAATCAGCTCATTGCCGGAATATGTGAGCACTTTCTCACTGGGCAAAACAATTTTCGCCGAGAAAATGACAGTACCCTTGATATTTGGGTGGTGCGGTATCGTGTTTGTCATCAATTTACCACTGTTACTGAATCAGGCCTTCGGTGAAGATCCGAGTGGACTTTGTGGCACAAAAAAGTTCACTTCAGTGGTGATAATGATGTGCTACGAAGTTTCAGTTGTTTCTGTGTTCGTATTGTCGTTGTTATTGACAGTATTTTATTATTTTCGACTCGCTAAATGGCTCAAGAAACACCAGGAGAACTCAAGAATACAGGTATGTGCAAGGCTATTGTAAACGATGCAAAAGTTTTTGTTGAAAATATTGCAATATCATCATGCAGAGCTGAGGTGAACTTGTTGATGGCATCAGGCAAAGATGAGCAAGGTCCGCCAAAAAGTAATTTACATACGTCATGAGCCGAAAAACTGACCTTTATCTGTCATCGCTCACGATTTTTTGAGCGGATATTCAAACTTTAATACAAAATTTGAATTTGCGCGATCAATTTGCATAATTTGCATATTAGAATACGATAACGTTACAAAAGTCACCACTAAACGTCACTGGGGTCCGACCTTGTTCAGGTATGGCATCAGAGGAAATGGTTTCAGAGGGGAGATCCCATACTCTCTAGTTATGGTTGTCCTCTCTCTCTCTCTCTCTCTCTCTCTGAAATTTTTGTCAAACAAAATTCTGCTTAGTTAGGAGTCATTTACCCGACCTGACTTCAGGGCCGCATCTTACTTAGGTCTCATGGCCCGCTGGGAGTAACGATAAATGCACTTTTAAATGCACTTGGAAGCCAATTTCGAACGAAACGCTTTTCTTTTTTTTTTTGCCCTGTGGGCCCTTTGAAGTCCGATGCAGCAGGGCATGCTCCCTTAGGCACAGGAAACAAGTGCTTTCTGGCCATTAGTTCAGTTTTATAAATAGTCAGAACTAGATGGGAACCTGTGTAATTTTATGGCCAAAATGCCTTCAAATGTATCTCAAAATAGAAAATGTCCTCCCCTTTATTTTTCGCCTCACAATTGGCTACGTACCAGAGCTGGGCGTGGGGGGGGGGGATGGGGGGTACAGAATGTACTTTATTTTGGTGGGTGAAAACCTGATGCTGCTGGCAAAATGGCAAACGATTGACGAACTCATTGTTAGGCGACAGGTTAATGCGTTGCTAGGCGACAGAAATAAAACAAGTCGTACGCATGCGCGGTGCACGTGTCGCATAGCAACCAAGTAACCCGTCGCCAATGTGTTCGTCACAGAGCGTGCGTTTGCGGTTTAGCCAGTTTAGCTTTTTTTTACCCACCAAAAAAAGTACAATCTGTACCGCCGTATCCCCCCACACCCAGCTCTGTTACGCACTGATACGGGTCGCAGTTGCAGCAGGATACAGTCACCTATACGCGCGCAGTGATGCGTCTGATGAAAATCGTCACGATTGTGCCGTTACTGACTGGTACGCCAGTGGTGGTTTTGAGTGCTGGACAAATGTTTCTGCCTGAATTGCCAATGTGGCTCAAACGTCTGCTGGTCGTGCCGTATTATCTGTCGAGCGCTGCAAATCCATGGCTGACCATTGGCTTAATTCGACCGTATCGAAAGCGCGTTTTTCAGCTTATTTTGCGAATGAAAAATCCGCCTTCAGTGAGAGTTAACCAAGTTCAAATATGTGATGTGCGAGTAGCGCGATAATGAATGCGAAACATTGTTAACTTACTGCATGATTTGTCGGACATCGCTTGTAGTAAAGGCATCTGTATAATGCATAAAATATTTTTGGAAAGGAATATATGAACAGGTGAAGATGTCTCCTGCAGTTTCAGTTAAAGAGAACATTATTCAAAGCGGTCTTAGTTGAGACTTGTAAATATTGAATACAGTTTATATGAATTTCATTTTTGTATGATATTTGTAGTGTTTCTGGGAAGGATGGAAATAAAAAGGGGCCCCCCCCTTGCCGCGGACTTCACTTACAGGCATGCCCATAGATGTAAATGAGGTCCGAGTTCGTACAAACATATATATAGCAAGTAGATAAGTTTACCAGATTTTCCCGAAAATAAATCCAAACTCTCATAGTCTGTGGCACACACAACAGCACTGAAGCTGTGCTGAACTCACAAATTACGTGCTGAGGGGACCCTTGGATCATCCCCGGTTATACTGACCACTTTGATCGGGGGGCACATTACCCTACCCTCAGCACCATCATCGCTTCTGGGAAGGGGGTTGGTTGTGATTAACGTTGTCGCTGGCAGCAGTGGCGTGCGCAGGGGGGAGGCTTGGGGGGGGTGAACTAGCCCCTCTCCTTTTTTGTTCCCTTTGTTCACTCAACTTTAAAGCGCTTTTTATAGGCTCGATATTTTTCACCTCAATATTTCGGACCTCGATGTTTTGACCGCCGGCCGTATCATGTGTCGGTTAACCTTACAGGTTCTTTATTTCCAAAGTTTCAGAAAATTTGGCGAGTTATCATTCAGCAAATTATGCATTTTTTATCTGGAGAGAAGGCAAAATTGCCGTGCTTTTTGACTGCTGCTGCGATCTTTCTCGGAGTTGAGTAACAAAAGTGAAATTTGCTCAAAAGTTTCCTTGTTTCAAAGCAAATGTGCAGTGTGTGTGCAATAGGAATGTAGTGCGCTGAACGCTGTATTGTACTGATTTAAAGAATTTATTCACCTAATAAGAAATTTAATTGTACAGAACTAATGATCTGGAAAAGGTTGCAAGCAAAGAAAGTTATACGCTGGAATCGCAGAAATACCGGCGATCACAACACCTAACGCATTAGCGACTGATGCCAAACCAAGACTAAATTCTTTGTGACGTTCGTCAACCTGAAAGAAATAAACTGCGTTCAAATGAAGTGCTCAATTTCAAAATGCCTGTCAATTTAGAATTGGGTAGGAATATATTGTATCAGCAGCAGGGGCGTAGCTAGGGAGGCCAGGGGTCTCGAGAAAATTAGACTCCCAAAATCGGAAGAATGAGGGTTAGGGTCAAAACTCTTACCTCCGAAATCTAAGCAAGAGCCCCCCTTAACTTTTTCACTCAAGATGCCCTCGAAAAAAGTAGACCTTCCTTCCGACGAATCTTGACTACGCCTCTGATCTGAAGGGACTGGTAGGATGGATAATATTATAATTTGCATGACTCTCTTTTCTCTTCCGTGCATCTTTTTCGACAAAATTATCCGAATTCGAACAAAACTACAGTTAATTGTTTTGAATATCCAAGGAAGGCACTGGAGAGCTGAAGAGGAGAGACTGATAGTTGTCTTTCCGCGTTTTAGGGGGGGGGCTAGACGCCCCGACACCGACAGGTTTCCCTTGCCGTTACCGAACTCTCTCTACATCGCGCAAGGCTCATAAGTAGAAGAAATTAACGCACCGATTGATGAATATTATGAAAAGCGTTAACGTAAGTGCCACCTCCAAGCAATCCTTCGAACAAAATGATTCCGAAAACGATAGTGATGTGGGGAATGTAAAAGTAAAGAACGTCAAAAAATAATAATGTAGCATTCAGCAGCTGAAATCAACGAATTACATGAATGAATTTTAATGAAAATTAATTAATAACGAACCTGTAAAACAGCTAACAAAGGCAGAAGTCGAACAGTGATTTGAATGAAATTCACGGAAGATATGGATATGAAGTAGCCAAGCTGATATAGCACTTGATACCAGCGGTACTGGCTTGTCCTAGCTAGGTACATTCCATGGAAGCAGTCGAAGAAAATCAATTCAACCTGAAATGGCTGGTTATTCTGATTTCTGAACAATGAATGCATATAAATTTTAGCTTACCAGCAGTGTTAATTATAACGTCAAGTAAAGGTACAGCGATAGGCGCAAAGATCTCACAAGTTCAAAATCAAAACGCGGGCAAAATGTACGATATCGATTTTTTGGGATCAATCTGTAATCGTATCTTTCGCGCGCGTTTTGATTCTGATCTCGTGAGATCTTCGCGACTCTCCCTCGACCTTAGGTATGACATATCATAATTAATTGATTAAGATTGTGACGTCAGAGTCAGGTCGTCATTAAATTTTGGGACTCAAAGTCATAATAATTCAGGTCATAATTTTTTTTCTGATTAAACTAAACATTTCGTACTAGTCCTTGATTGATGAAGTACTGACCAAAGTAAACGCAGCAGAGTGGTATCATATACTTCATTAGCGGCTGAAATTAATTGGGGAATAAAACATGTCAGTTGCAATGAAATATTGTCATACGTATGGTCTGCAGTGAACATAAAATATACTTAAACTGAGTGAATTAATTTATGAACAAACATTTGTAGTGTCAGCTCTTTTCATCACTACAGTAGAAATTAATGCTCACCACAGACAAAAAAATTATCAGTTGACTTGAAGGAATGCTGGCCAAATGAATAACACTGAAGGAACACGTGAAGATACTTACCAGTATTTGCTGAATTTTTCCGACATCTGAAGGATTCACCGAATCGCGGTCACGAACATCTGTATCCGGAGCATTTCCATTGAGTGCTACAAAATAAGAAATTGAACTGGGATACAGAAACAGTTTATGAGATCAAGCTCACCGAACGTGTCTGATTTTGTTGACGATGAATCTGCCCGAGGTACAAGCCACGTCTTTAGATTGCAAATTGTGATTTGATATACTGATGCTGGCAAAACGAGAACGCACCAGAAACTGAAACAGATCATTAAAAACTAGCGAAAATGGTACGGTATAAAGGCGGCATGAAAATTTTAACATTTAATTTAAAATTGAAATAAATATCAGTTCCGGAAAAATAAGAGTAAATTTTACTTGACTGCGAATAGAAACGGCACGATGAGCATAATAAGAAGAGTGGTGCGTGGCGTTAAATTGAGAAAGTGCGGCTCAGTCAGACCCGCGTATGCAAAAGCTGCGGTGATTCCCGCGCCTCCTTTTCCTGATGACCAGGTTGAAATAACATTCCTGTAATTAGTGAATAAAGTACCGTATTTTAAGAAATAATGACCCAGGCATAAATAGTAACCCATGGGTAACTAATTTCTGTACTGAGAAGCAGTGTTGCAAATAGTACTAAAATTGGATAATTTTAGTAGAATAGGGTAGGACTCATGATTATCTTATGATGTCATAGCATGGCAACGAGGGGACGCTACCTAGACAACCCGCTTGTTACCATGACAACCCACTCGTTACCATGGTAGCCCCCTCGTTGCCATGCTATGACATCATGAGATAATCATGAGGCCTACCCTATTCTGTGAAATTGATCCCCAAGTCCGGTACAAAATGCGTTCAGCACATGAATAAAATGTGCTTTGGAGGTTCAATTACATCGTTCTTTCAGTTTACTTTTGACATACAGCCAAATCTAGTGCCCAATTTGCGAGAATTGATCCAAAATGTTCATTTTGCTCTAATTTGTGATACTGATATTTGATCATGAAGAGAGTTGAATTATTAATAACCCACGCAGGAATAGTAACCCAGGGTCTGAGAGAGTTGAAATAATAGTAATCCCGGGTTACTATTTCTTAAAATACGGTATACAAAAGTAAAAATGAGCTACTGTGTGTTGAGGAGTGGGAGATTAAGGACAGTTCCACCATGGATGGGAACCAGTTATTTTGCGTCTAAGTTAGAGGTTCGATTTGCGGTTTTGTGCCAGCCCTTTCGCAATAAAAAAATTTGCTGTTAATCACAAGGTCTTTATTAATTTAATATTTGGTTGGTTGGTTCATGCAACACACCAGATTTTCAAACAAGAAACTTACTTAGGGAAGTAGGCTGCCAAAGCCAGATATGACATTTCACCCAAACCAGTACCAGTACTCGCGATTACGCAACCTGAAAAAATTCGAGTAAAATGACTTTCCCGTTCAGGCGTACAAGCTCGAGGTTATTATTTAAAGATGAAATTACAAATAAGGAAGGAACCATTAAATTGCAATCTTGGTTCCTTGTTGATTATTGTTGACGATCTGAGAAATCAAGGATAGAATTAAGGCATACCTAATAAGCTCATTCTTACGCTGGCAGACAAAGCAACGATGAGAAAACTGGCAGATTGGCAAATCACAACGACAAGATGTCTGATTCTGAAACGATGATTTTCAGAATGTAAACCGCATACATTTCGTAGTTTTAGGAATTCACAAGGAAATTCACTATTCACAAGATATTGCATCCGGAGTTTCGAACCCATATTTTCCCTGGAGGTAGGATTGTAAGTCGCTCGACTATGGTCTACATGGTCATGGGTTCGAATCCGGCTGTTGAAAGAGCTTTTTTTCTTCGCTCTCTATTGGTTTTTTATCGATGTGTCATACAGATAATTAATGAAAATCATCTTTTTTCTGCTTTATTTCGTTTCTTTTTGTGTATTTTTTGTATTTTTTTTCGTTGGAAAAACGCGGTCAACTTTGCCATTCATGTGAACTGACACCTTACTTATTTTTCCACGCGGTGCGAATTATTGCAGCATTTGGAATGGATATGTTCATTAGTTCTTGGTCTTTGCATTACTATGAGTTCTTGATCGGTTGTTGCGCGAACACGAATAGTGCGCTTGCCTTTTAGTGCCATTAGATTATCTGTTTTGAAATCAAAAAACAGAGAAAGAAAAACGGGCTATTTATTTGTTTTTTTTGTTTTCCTGAAAATCTGTTAATTTTTCTGTTTATCTGTTTTTGTTTTTCTGAAAATATACGGAAATAGTTTGTTTTCCTGTGCCCGTGTACTGCCCGTTGCGCGTGCACCTTTACGTCATTTTGTTTTTCGATTCGGTTGACGAGCGCTGCGCGTGCACATTTCCGCCATTGAATTTTTGCTAGTAAACAAATAAATAAACAGCAAATAAACAAAAAAACAGATAAACAGTTGTTATTTTGTTATTTTGCTTTTTTTACATTATTTTTAACGGAAAACAGCGCTGTTTATTTGCTTTTTGATTTTTGTTCCCGAAACAGAAAACCAAGACAACAACATCTGTTATTTTGATTTTTGCCACTTCTGTTTTTTTGTTTATTTGTTTTTCACGACAAGTGTCCCAAATGCAAGGCTCAGTGGGCGCAATGCACGTGCACATTTCCGCCATTTGAATTTTTGCTTGGGAATCAACCGTCAAGTCCGTCAAGTCAAATGACAAATTGAAGTCCCATTTTCACAAAATCTATTTTCAAACAAATCTTCAAAAGGTCCTCTTTCCAATGTGCCTAACCGTTTTTTTATTTTTGCTGAACAGGAGCAAAGTTATAAGCAAATGAAACCAAAGTTAATGAAACTAAAAAAAATCGTGATTTTTTAGAACTGCATTTTACGAAAACAGGCGGTGTTTGGCCATACCAAAGCCGATTTAGACTAAATTTTAATCACATGTTGCATAGAAGTTTTGTTACCACTGGTTAAAATTTGGAAAGATTTCGTGCACTACAGGCCGAGTTATGGACAACCGCACTTTAGGGGTGCCATTTTTTTTGCGCCACACTGTATATGAATGAGATTGAAAATATTTTTGAGCCCAGGTATAAGAATAGGTAGATAACGAAAATGTTTTCTGAGTGCAGGTATGGAATAGGAATAAGAACGGAAATTTTTTGTACAGGGCGCGAGTAAAGTCCCGATACACTGTTTTTTGAATAATTTCGTCGCTAATGTACCAATAAGACTGAAACTTGGATACTTTACTCATCATGTTTTACCATTTTATTTTTTTTATTAAATTGTGAAATTTGGTCTGTTGGGTGATGAGAAACAGGCCAACAAAAACAACCCCTGCTTTTGAGTGTAATGCACGTGGACATGAGCACTGTTTGGGTCCCACACTAAGAGGTCGTTCTCGGCCATCTCTTAACCGTTTCAGCTGAGTCAAAAGCAGGGGTTGTTTTTGCACCGTTGCGGTTCCCAGGGGGGTCCCACACTGAGAGCTCGGCCATCTCTTAACCGTTTCAGCTGAGACTAGACTTTTTGAATAGAGAATGACATCGACTACAACATGTTGAAAAATGAAAAAAATTCATTTAACAGTTGGCGGGAATTCAAAAGGTTACTACGAGAACGAAAGTCGACTTTTAAAAAACCCGTAAAAACACTAGAATCCATCATTTCCAAAAGTGTTTCAATTGGAAATTTTTTTGTTACGGAGCGATTCATGTACGGTGACAATAGGCGCTTAGGACGTAGACCTCAATTTGAACTTTTCGGCGAACTAGGTTTTTTTGATGTTGTAGCCAATTTTGCTTATCATATTCGACTTCTCCAAGGTTTTTCACAATAGAATCTATCATTTCCAGAAGTATTTCAATTGAAAACCTTTTTGTTATAGACTGATTTATGTAAAGTGGCAACAAGAGGTGAACCTGGCTTCAAATTTTTCAATCAAATTTGGATTTTTTGATGTCTGAGGCAATTTTGCTTATCATATTCGACTTCTCCAAAACTTTTTACACTAGAATCCATCATTTCCAAAAGTGTTTCAGTCGGAAACTTTTTTGTTAAGGACTGATTCATTTACAGTGGCAACAGGAGGTTGACATGTGCCACTAGTGGAAAAAAAACTGAGTTTCCCTTGGAAAGGAAGAATGCCTGGAGAGCTTTTTTGGAGTGGTTTGAAACCGGGGCCCACCTCTGGTTACACTGTCTTTCTTTTTTCATTTTTTTTCCTGGGACGGGGGGGGAGTTAACAAAAATTTCGCCCATTTTGCCCTCTTCGGTCAGGGTTGGGGGGGATTTGTGTATTTCGCGTCACACAGGGCATAGGGGCCCACAAAAGGAAAAGTGCCTAGGGCACCAACCCCCATGATCCGGCCCTGCATGTATCCGAGTTTCAGTCTTATTGGTGCATTTGCGACGAAATTATTTTTAAAAAATTGTGTCGGGACTTTACTCGCACCCTGTAAAAAACACAACGCTGGACCTTACCCACATCTGTCTATTCCAGGACCCGTTTGTGCCACAGTATAAATGGTTTTTCTTGCGCCATTATGTCTTTTTAGTTACCATTATTTTGATAGCTTTTTTTGGCAAGCCCTCAGCTTCTTGGTATTCAATATTCAGTACGTTTTTGAGCAAATCTGATTAAAAAAGACTCATTTCAGTGAAAATTCTCCATCATTACGACGGTGAAGTTGTGGACGAGAACGACAGAAACAAGCAAACGATAGGATATCGGCACCTGTGGCAGAATTTCATTTACCGCAAAGCTCTTTATATTTGTCTCGCAGCGAGTGTTTGTACACATTGGCAATTGACCACTGCGTTGGTTCAATACTCCAATGGCATTGGACAAGAGTTCGGCCTGAGCAACAGTGAAACGCTTACAATTATTCTAATCATGGCTATTTATTACGTCTCCTGCCGTTTCCTAGTGGCAGTTTACGGAATCAACCGTTTTGACAGAGTTCATATAATGATAGCTTCTTCATTGAGCACTGCTTTTGCGGTACTGATTCTCGCATTTGAAACATTCCTGAAGCAGGCTGGCGCATTATCTCATGCAATGGCCGTTATTATCATATTCATATGGACATTTTTGCTCTTTTCCGCAGATGGGTTTTCAGCAGACGGGATTGCAACGTTGCTGATAGGCGAAATAGCGCCGAATGTTGCAGCAGGAAAAATTCTGCAAGTAAGTCAGCCAGATAGTATTCTGTGTTGTCCTATGACGCCGGCCGATACGATACGACGCCGGCCCGCGGGCCGCTTTTGGATACTTTTGCGGGCGTGACCCTTGTCGCGTCAAAACCCAATCCCATTTTTTTGGTTCAACGATGGTAAAATTCTGACTATATGGGTACTTGCTTGAGCCTAAAAATCCATTCTTTCTTGCAGATATGTCTATTCGTCAGCCAAGGAATTGGAGTGCTCATAGTTTTGACCTTTCCACCGTTGATGGCGGCGTTTGGATTCACAGTGCTCATCTTTTATGCCTCTTTGAGCGTGATTAGTGCCATCGTCTTTTACAAGATTG
Source organism: Plectus parietinus (assembly GCA_034700205.1). NCBI lineage: Eukaryota > Metazoa > Nematoda > Chromadorea > Plectida > Plectidae > Plectus > Plectus parietinus. The sequence continues at coordinate 11,824 of JAQGCX010001142.1, forward strand.
TTCCTGAAACAAAAGGAACGAATGTGGACGACATTATTCAAAAAATTTCCGCTCGCTATGTGGGACAATTGAATCATCCTCAAGAACAAGAAGGCGATGAAGATGAGACAGCGCCATTGTTAAATAGTAAAGAGTACGGAAAGCAATCTACATATGTTTGAAATGAATGAAAAATTTTGGCGTATACAGTGGCGGACATATACTTAGGGACGACGGTTCCTAAAAGAGAAAAGCCGCTGTAACTTTAGTTTCAGATAACGTA
>JAQGCX010001143.1:0-12084 GCA_034700205.1 Plectus parietinus
CTGTAGAACTGATGACGTCATGCTCACAGTTACGCCGGTCTCACCAAGAATGCATAACAAAAACGAAGTAGGTAATTACTGTTTTAGGCCAAGTGCACGAACTGCCCAGTACACATTTCGGTAATGAAACAATTTATTTCAAATCTCACATTCCTGCGAGCATGTACAGATCAGTTTGTCAAGAAGAGAGCAGCACAGTTTGTCACAGTAACAAACAAATTTACACCATCGTGTCTATAATTTGAACTCGAAGCTAACGAGCTGACAACGCGATCGAAGGAGAGAAAACCTGAATTAACAACTACGTACGCTACCTGCTCCTTCTAGAGAAACACGCATATTGAGACAACAGGGCAACTTTGTGAAACGATAAATTCTCTGTTGTAAATCACAGTCACAGCGCGCGTGAGAAAAAACCGCAAGGATATTTGGTGATCAGCCGCCCGAACGACCCAAACAAACACAAAAACTAGCAGCAAAATGCGATAGTAGTAAACGTTTGCTCCTTGATGAATTAAAATTGAAGAAAGCGCAAGAGTGCTTTGCACCACCCTCCGTCCGACAACAGTTACGTGCGCCCATCAGACTGCACCAAAATACGGAGGAGGGCGGAAGGCACACCATCGACTCCACCACAACCAGTGTTTTCTTAACACTTTTCAATTTATATTGTACCTTTGAGAAATCAACAGGACAGAAATGAGAGAAATATACTGTAAGGGTACAAATTATTGGATACTATTTAATTTGGGTGGTCAATTTTTCACCCAAATTAAATACCATTGTAAGTTGTCGTATCCATGGTAACAGCGCTCGTTGTCATAGCAACACGGTAGTTTGCATATTTTCACCCAAATTAAGTACCACCCAAATTTTATACCCTAACAGTAGTTCTGGCAGACACGGTGAAGTCCACAGACAATCGCTTTGCTACCAACATGAATATAAGTTAATCGTTATCAATTCAGGAAAAAGATTACTTACTTAGTTACCAAATAACACTTAGTGATTTTTTCCTGAATTGATTACGATTAATTTAGATTCATGTTGATAGCAAAGCGATTGTCTGTGGACTTGACCATGTCTGCCAGAACTATATTCCTCTCATTTCTGTCCTGTTAATTTCTCAAAGGTACATTATTAATTGAAAAAGTATTAAGACAACACCGACCACAACTACCGATAACACACGGACGAGCAAAATAAGACAAGTACGACGTGTGACGAGAGATGAGAGCCAATAAGTAAAGCGCCGACCCTCAACAATGAAACAACAACTGGGTTGATATGGTGCATGGCACATTTGACCACGAATTCGGACGGGTCACGATTTGGTCTTGCGTGCCGCCGGTTTGCGGCCGCCGGGCGACTTCTTCTTGCTGCTCTTCGACACGCACCCACAATGAAAGTCCTCCTCGTTGGTGACGATGTCGTCGTAGTCGCACGGCACGCAACCCACATGGTACCACTTCTCGCAATCGTCGCATTGGATCTGCAAACAAGAAGCATGTTGAACAGTCGTTCAGCTTATGTCATCTCAGCCACTAGCACTGTCCATAATTATCTACTTCGTTTTTGTTATGCATTCTTGGTGAGACCGGCGTAAATGTGAGCATGACGTCATCAGTCTCATAGTTAAGTCGGTCTCACCAAGAATGCATAACAAAAACGAAGAGCATAATTGCAAGCTTATGAGCCAGACTATTCCCGAATATTAGCAATACATACAGGGTGGCCCAACGAAAAGGTAACATGTTTGAATCACAGCAGAATCGCCAATTTTTATCCGAGCCAGCTGAAATTTACATTTACTAGCATATACCAGTTAACTTGATTTTTGAAAGTGATAAAAATTTCTTGTTGATCGATTTTTAAAAAACTGTTGTCATGCGAATTTTTGTTGAAGCCGGAACTATAAATCGTGATGTAGGACATTCGTTTTGTCGATGCCGAAATGCAAAATTGTACAAAAAATTAAAAAGCAGTCGAAAATTGCTTTTCGCGATAGATCTTCACTTCAAAACTGCCGAAATGCAAATTTGTACAAAAAATTTAACAAGCAGTCGAAAATTGCTTTTCGTGATAGATTTTTACTTCAAAAAGTTTAATTTTCTTACCAAGCGCTCCAATTCAAGTCAGTTTGCCAATTCTTTAGCACGGCTCGAGCTCTCTTGCACAATATTACTGTGCAAAAAAACGAGGATAATTGGCATAAAGCCAGATTATTTTCCGTCATTACACTTGAGATTTTTATTTCTTTTAAGTATACCAAATTTCAGCTTGATCGGATGAAAATTGGCGATTATGTTTCAATTCAAACTTGTGACCGTTTCGTTGGGCCACCCTGTACTATCGAGAACACGGTGACTATGGTCAGGAGTGGTATTCACGCCTGCGGATAATATCCTTAGCTGTACTATTCTTTACCATCACAAAAGCTGTAGCTAAGCAGCTAGGGATTGATTGTCAATACCACTTCAGGCGTTTTTGCTCAGCATTGCAGCACATAAATTAATAGTACTGTTTTGTCTTAGTTACAGTACTTTTTGCCGGGCTCTGTCGCCGTGTTCTGGATAATGTGACGATTTGCACTCACCCAATCGACGTTGTCATCCTGAGGTTTGAGACAATGTTGCCGCGCGTCGCACAATTTTTCAGGATCGTGATATTTCCATTCGTCGACATTGGCAGTAACGGCGGGCGCTGACGGAGAAGCGAAGCTGTCGTCGTCCGACTCGGAGTCGTCGTCGTCGTCGTCTTGCTCGCTGTCGGAGCCCTTGGCCTTGCGTCGCTTCCGACTGACAGACTTGGTGGCGCGTTTCTTGGATGAATTGGATGAATTGGACGTTTTTTTGTTGCGAGTCTGGGACCTCCTGGGCGACTGGGGCTTCTTGGCGGTCTTGGGGGCGGGAGTGGACCGTTTCGTGCCACCGGACAGCGCAGAGGCGAGCGACGTGCGCTTCTTGGGCGACGAGACGGGACTGGGCGAATGAGCGGGCGGAGGACTGGGCGAGTGCAGGGGACTGCGGAATCCTTTGCGCTTCTTCAGCGGACTGCTCTTCTCGCCCTTGTCGCGCTCGTCGTTCGACCCGGCGCCGGACGTGGACGACGCGGCGTCGCTCGGCGGACTGTCCTCGCGTTTCACGACCACCGGCTCCTCGTTGTCGCTGTCGTCGGCGCGGCGACTCTTCCGCGGCGACCGGGGAGCGCCCGTCTTGCGACCGTAGGCCTGCTGCATCCAACTGCCCTCGGTGAGGTCGTTGAGCAGCCGGGCGACTTCATTGCTCTTCCGTCGACGTTTCAGATCATCGGGCGATTCGGCGTCGTTCCGCCGTTTCGAGCCCATAGCCGGCGGCGGGGAAGTGGAAGAGTGATCGCGCGACGATCGGGCGGGTGAACGCGACTCGGATTTAATGCGCGTCGTCTTGGACGTGTGCAACACCGGACTGGACGTCGACTTAGCATCGCTGTTGCTGCCGAATAGTTCCTCGGGCGAGTCGTTGTAGATGAGTCGGCTGTTTTCGGCCGCAGAGGCCGCCAATTCCCGGAGATCCTGCGACAAACCTTAACACATGTCACATTTCATCAGAATTTAGGAAGAAAAGAAACGAAATCTACCGATCTCTTCTTCGGGGAACAGTCCCGTCGTTTTGACGACTCCACTTTTTTCGTCGACGGTAGGAGGGCGAGTAGTTTTCGGCGGCGAAGGGACGGAACTGTCGCATTCCATTTTCTTCACGTCGACCAATTTGGAGTCGCCGACGATGACGGACGGGGTGATAGTGACCGGAGATACGGTGGTGGAGCAGACCATGGCAAACTGCTGCGGCACGGCGGGCTGTCTGCCCTGACTGAGCTGATCGAGCACTGCGATGGGATCGACGGTGGTGGGTTGCAATTGCTGGGTCTGTTCGATAGGATCGAAGGCATAGCGCTGAGGGTTGGCGGCGACCGTCCTGGGCAGCGCTAATCCGGACGCCTGAGTCACGTACGGATTGCACACGGTAGTTGGCGTGAGCGCGCAGCTCGAAGCGGACGCGGCCATATGTTGCTGAGCGGCGAGTCCCGCCTGGGTGGCCCAGGGCGACCCCAATCGGGCCTGTTGCTGTTGTTGCAGCTGTTGCATTTGCAGTTGCAGAGGGTCGACCTGGCCATGGTCCTGCTGCTGTCGCGGCCATTGGTGATAGAGAGCGGCGTAAGCGGCGGGATGAGTGCTCGCGAGGAGATTCGTCGCCTGCTGGTAGGGGTTGAAGGCGGTGGCGGCGGCGCCGTAGCTGTAGGAGTTGGCGGCTGCGGCTTGAAAGCGCTGCAGCTGAGCCGTCTGGTAGACGTTGGGACGGAATGACTGGGCGGCAGGGTTGGTGGCCCAGGCCTGCGACGACTGCAGGTAGTTGGATGCAGCCATTTGCTGCTGCATCATAGCATCGGAATTGGACAGCGGATGCTCAGACGTCTGACCCACAGCGTTTCTCGGCACCTTCTCGAACTGCAAAGGAAATAATGTGGATTATGGTCGTAATGCATCGAAGAACACGGTGGTCGGTAACTAGGAAGCTAGTCGGCCGAGAAGCACTACTGGTAATGAAGCGCTAATAATGAAGAGCGCGACGAATCTCCAGAGTATAACGAACGTAATACGATGCATATGACGGACGTCACTAAGCTACAGAAAAATAGATGAGTGAGTCGATAAGGCATGGCATAGTAAGGTCGGTCAGAATGGAGATGAAGAAAGACGATGGGGACAAAGTGGTGCGAAGAAAGAAATAAAGAAAGAGTCTGTGCGAAGTCAGTCAGGTCGACGCAATTAGCCGGTCGCGTCGGGAGACTGCCCGGAGGAATCTGACGACAGACCGCCGACCACAAGAGCGCGGACACACGCGCGCGATTCTCACAACGGCCTCGATCGATAAACCGAGAAGAGTCCATCGAACCGACCGCCGACTAGATTGCACTGCGCTGCTGCCAGACCCGAGAAAACTACAAGTAACATCGGCCACGCGCCGCCACTAATCGTACATGCCCCGCTTCGGTTGCCAGACGCACTCTTTTCCAGTCAAAAATAGATGAAGCACTAGATACAATTCACTTTACCACATCCAAGCAAAAAAATTCACAGGGGAGTAAGCTTTTTTACGGAATTACAGCCAAAAACCGCTAAATGTACTCTTTTTGACGTTTGGATTTCTGGCAATTAGAGCTGTAAAAAGAATGGACGGGGAAACTAATTCGCTGCCATTATCTGCTATATTTTGGTGGGGAAATGTGACAGAATGGCGAGATTCGTGAATGTTATTTCTGAATTCCACAATTCCGTCACATTTTCCCACTAAAACATAGCAGATAATTGCAGCCAATTAGTTTCCCCGTCGTTTCTTTTTAGAGCCCAACTAGCAATCCTATTCGCGACTGACAACTGACTGACCACGAAGGTGAACTCGGCGTGCGGCTGCGGGGCGTGCTGTCCTGGCTGGACGGCGGCGCCGTTGACGTGTCCGAACTTAATAGTGTCGCCCGGATGCAAAAGCACCGAGTTTTTCGCCTGCAAAAGGGACGTATAGACGAATGAGCGGCGCAAAGACTTTCAAAGCAATTGATCAAACAGGGCGATAAGCGGGCCCGACTGTCGGGCAAATCGACGTGCAAACAACGTCGGCCACTCACCCTATGCTCGTTGACGTAGGTCCCGTTGAGCGAGCGGTCGAGCAGATAGTAGGACGTCGTTCCGTCCTGGTTCTTCATGCGACGAATTTCCGAGTGTTCGCGAGAGATCATGTTGCTGAAAAACCCCGAGTACTGATCGATCAACGATTCTGGGCCACTGCCCGCCGTCTCTCCGCACCTGTAGAACACCGAGTGCAGAATCACTTGAACTTGATCGGGGTTGCGCCCGAATTTCAGCACATCTTGGTCCAGTCTTAAAAAAGCAATCTCAGACACGTGCGGCCACGACACCAACCAACCGGACACAATTCCCCCACCGCAACTGTCAAGTGTTTAACGCAAGATTCGAACGGCAAAATTCTTTCGTTACTACTGTCTGTCAGTCCGTATTACAACAGCCACAAGAACCAACGAATATGGCGTCACTTCTTGCGGCTGTAGGGAATGAAGTAAAAACAAGAAAACTTGTTTCATGCGCTATGGAGTTAACGACTCGAGTGGGAATTCCAAGAAATAGACGGGCTATTTTGACTGCGAACGGACGTCGATCATTCTGAGGATTGTAACGCACGCAAGGAATATGAACATCGATCTGAGTCGCCCCCTGTTCGCCAGCAGTCTGCCAGCAAAAAAGCTAGCAGGAACGAAAAGCGGACACAAAGTGCGGGCGAGGGGGAGGATGGAGGAACGAGTTTAGCAGCGAGGGACGTGCGGAGGTTGTCGAGCGAAGAAAACCCCCGGCGGCTGGTGCCAAGTAGTCCAGCGGTGGCGGTGAGGCGATGGAATTACAGCCGACGACGGCTAACAAGCGATCGCAATTCGCACCCGACCGACGGACCGACAGCGCCGTCCAACTCGATTACGTCCCGTTCGATATTCATTTTTCCTTCGTCGGACAATATTCGACGCACGCTCAAAAAGCGGTCCCCCGCGGTGAAGCCAGCGCGCACTTCCTCCGTGAATACTTACGAGATCAGCGCGAGCGGATCGGACGGTCGCGGGTCGCCTCCGATTCGACGCAGTTGGTACCTGGACATGACAGTCTTCCTCAGCCGAGAACCTCCCACAGCGTCGGCTCATCCATGGAAACGAGCATTTGCAGTGTCGCTGTGAATCAGAATAGCATGTGGCTATCTGAAAAGCCGGCGCTTTCAATTATCGCCTTAGGATAATTGGTCATGTTTCGCGCGCAAAAGTGTCGACGCCCTTTCCGCCTAGCGAACGCCTAATTCATTCACTACGAAGTTCATTACGAACACACGAACAAACCGCACGCAACACTATTCGATGCGCCAACAAAACTGAAGGTCTAATCAGCGCCAACAACACTTTACAACTTGCGCGCCGTAAAAAGAACGACGAACGGAAGGAGTGGAAGGCAGTCGAGCAGAACGATGGGCGGACGAAAGACTAAAACGAAAGGACGAACCAGTCTGACCGCGGGTGATATCGCCGCAACGCAGCCTTCACTGTCACAGATAGCACTCAAGTGGCCGCAATGAATGTTGACACAACGCGCGATAAGCGCCATTACCGCTAATGCCAAGTCATTGTCCAATCGCCCACATAAAGCAGCCATCCAGGCAACTAACAACAACGTTCGGGCTCTGTGCCAGAGACACAAAAGGACGCCGACGAATAAGGCATTAATACCATGAATTATTGATCACCCGGTCTCGATGCAGCCCGAATACTTAATCGTCGGCGAGCATAATCAAAAACCAACGGCGAAATTCACGGTAGCAACTGAAAATTTCGAATCACTTTAGCTGATACGTCACTAGCAAAATAGGTAACGTATCATGCAATTAATGCTAATCTCAGGCAGCAAACAAAACGTCTACGAAACAAGCACAAGAACGCGCATATTTTCAAAATACGTATTTACATTGAAACCCAATCATTCTCAGAGCAAAAACTACGCTATATTGTAGGAAAGGTTAATTCAACATTCGTTCCTGATCACTAAGAAACCTTATACTGTACCCAGACAAAGCCCAGAAGTATCAAACTAAATATGACAGATACGTTGGATTCAATTGGACCAGTGATCAATTAATATCCCGTTGCTTGGATGCAGAATTTGAATTGTGAAAAGTACATTGAAGAGCACGGAGTACATAGTCGCTACACTACGAAACGGACAGCAGTAAGATAAGTACAGCAACCTCATTCGTATTTATGATTCAATGAAAAAAGTCCGAGAGGTGGGAAAAAAGAAACAGAAGCAGCATCGAAAATAGCATTACACGCGCGCAAGTTGACCACTGACTGCGGGGCGCAACAACATCACATCAGTTTCGTGTTCAAACACATTTCCGGCAAAGCCGCTTGGCTTCGCTCCCGAGTCCCGACGCCTTGCGCTTGGCTTACCGACCTTTGCGTGGCGTGCGTGTGTCTACCGTGTATGACTTATGCACACATACACCAACCGCCACAGCGCGCGCGCGGCAAAAGCCGTTAACCTCTGTACTGGGTTTACCCTGATTAACGATCATTTTGAGACCAACTACTTTTCTTCTAAGACTTCAATTCCTCTAACAAAAGCGAGCATTACATGAAAAATTATGTTACCCGTCATGTGATAGAATGTGTAATTTCATAAAATTTAGCTGATTTCGATGATTGTTTTGTTGCTGCTCAGAGCTGATAACTATTTGAACTAAAACTTTCAATGGAACATTGGTAACTTTAATCAGGTTCAGTTATCAGTTCGCCAGTCTTCTCTATGGTTACTGTAATGCAAACAAAATAAAGGACGGATGAAGACAAATTGCTCAGTTTTGATAACTTTTTTACTCTGGTCTAGTTGTTTTGCTCCAGACAGACCGCTGATCATTTGCTTTTATTGGTTGTGACACCATCAAATTTTGTTTCTAACAGTGGCAAACATGTTCATTGTCCCTGCTTAATTTCGAAGGAAATAGATCGCCATTTGCTGCGACAAAACACCCTTTCCTTCACTTACTTTATTCGAGAGGGCAATGTGATTCGTACATGTTCATAACTGCGTGCTTTCTGTTCATGTAGCACCTCCCAGACAACTACAACCTGCCTCTCGGCAGCCTAATGACAAAGCATCTGTGATATTTCTACAAACAGAAGTCGAACCGATCAACCCGCTCTTCGCCCGTTATCTGACTTACCACCTCCCATCATTTTATTTTCTTTCATACTTTGCTCTTTCAAAATGACGTCCGATCTTGAAGACGGCGAGATTGAGGACTTTGAGTCCGTCTGCTCGCCCGAAAAGTCTTTGTGGACCGATGGGACGCTGCAATTCGTCTACACGGGCGACGACGTGAACGAGCAGCTCGCCGAACGTCGTCGACATAGCAGTTCGCCCTACTCACCAACCACTCAACTCAGTCCGCTCCAGCTCGATCAGGACGACGAAGAAGTTGCGATGGAAGTGAAACAGTCGAGTAGAGTCGGTGGCGGCTATTGGGCGCCGTTGTCGTCCGCCGTGAAGAAGGCGGTCGGCTTGAGCAGCAGCGACTTGTTGCCCGAGGAGAACAACGACATCCTTCTCATCAGCTCTTCGTCAGAAAGCAATTTCGATAGTTTGCTCAAGAAGTATCGCAATATTCGGCAGGGAATCGCCGTAGACGAGGTTGGTAGTGTGATGTGTGTTCGCTTTCGTAATGCGTCACTTTCAGCGGGAAGAGGAGCAGAATGAGCTAATGAACCCGAAGGTAGCTGATCAGATGAAGAAAAGCACGTCTCGAGTGCAGGTGGGATCAGAAGATGTAAAGGAGGGGGAAGAAGACGAATTGGCGGAGATGCAGCTGCGACTGGCGGCGCTCGAGTCGACTTTGCAACGGACGCAGACGCGCACCGCCGACTGTCTGCAGCGCGGCGAACTCGAACTCAGTCGCAACGAGGTCGAAGAGGGTGAACTCGTTGACGACGAAGGCGAAATCGACCAAGTCGATCCCGACAACCTCGTTGCCGAAGACCGCGGCAAAGGTACGCTGATTGTCTTTCTTCTATCATTCACCGCAACTGCCGCCTTCAGAACCCAATTCGTCCAAGTCTTCGTCGCAGCGGAGTAGCCGTGCTGCGAGTGAACGACGAACATCCGTCGCGCGCAAGATATTTTCGCCCAAACGGGAGAAAGTCGTTCGTTCTGCTCGTCAGACCACCAGCAGTCGGCGTTCGTCTTCAAACCGATCCAGTAAGTGCCAGTTGTCGTTCTGTTGAAAAACTGTCACGCCATAAATGTTCTCAAGTGTTCTGATTGAAATATTTGTTGTTGTTCAGCAGTGACCGAACGTCGTCGATCGTCGAAAGATAGAGATGCGCATCGCCAATCTTCGTCGAAGACGTCGAGAAGCAGTCAGAAAAAACGGACTCGACGATCAGACAGCGGGGAGCGTCATGGTGTGAGCAAACGCGAGCGACTTAATCTGTGGCAACAGCAACAGCGCGAAAAGATATTGAGGCATGCATTTCGGTCTCGACCTTGGCCAGTGTTGAACCATTTGGTGACTGTTGATTTCAGCACGCGCGATCCAGATGCGCAGATGAAGGAGTTCTACCGAATGCTCACAACGACGAGCTTCAACATGACAGCGACCACCGTCGCCAGCAATACGCTCGACTGTAAGTCGTGTTGTGCACCGCACGCGTCTCTGTCAATGTTCCCGCTTCAATGCTCCCCAACGGGACGCTCGTGATCATTTGTCCCACCATGTACACTTATTGCAGCATCCCGTCGCTCCACGAGCCGGGACGCGATGCCGCTCAGCAGCAGTTGCTCCGTGTCCACGGCTCGTGCCGAACTGGTCGATGACAACTACGACTTGCTCAACATGGACATCGCCTCAGATACCGGCACGCGCTGTGGTTTTGTCGAGCACGGCGATGACATTGAACGTTTCAGAGCAGCGATCGCCGGAGGAAGTGTTCCCTGAAGTGCCGCCGCCGCCGGGCGTCAGTCCGCCCGTTTTCGACCTGGTCGCTGCTGCGCGTCTTTCTCACCGGACGATGTCCAACACCCGAAGATCGGCCGAACCGGCGCAGCCGTCACCCCCTCCGCGACCGCCTTCCGATGAACCCACAAACGGTGATGCGGACGACGACGAGGACGAGGACGCCGACATGTTGCGCCTTAGCTTACTTGCTCAAGTTCAGAAAAAGGTCAGTTGATTAATTACTTTTTCGACGACTCTCAAATGAATATTGCAGAGGAAAGACAGTCCGACGCCAGAATTGCTGAGCAAAGCCGTCGACGTCGTTAAGAAACCAAAGATTGCTACTAAAGACACGCGCGTCGTAATTGCGCCGAACGCTGCCAAAAATCCCAGCGTCGCCCCTTCTCGCGTGCCGATTCGAATGTCGGAACGGTCGATCCAGTACCGTCCGAATCTTGTCAAGACCATAGCTAATGTCGACCGACATGTCGTGGGCAATGACGGTCAGCTCAAGGTTGGCTATTCTTCGAGCATTGTTGAGCCGTTACGCAGGAACAAGGTGCCGGCGATTCAGATAACAATGCCAGTGCCTTTTTTCGAGTCGGCCACAGTGACAGAAATAGAGTCTCGTGCGAAAAGTGGGCCGGCACCGGTCGACCAATTGCTCAATCAAATGCTCAAAGACACGAGAAAGCGCACCGACCAAGTGAAAGCGAGCAAGCAGCAGCAGGTTTGTTCTACCCATCAGTCAGCACAATCCAAAATCTATTCGCACATAGGTGCCGCCCGCCAACTTTGCCGCCTTGGAAGAACGGCTAAAATCGTGCGAAGAAGACGTGAAAGGGCATCGCGTGCGAGTGCAGGAAGACCGCGTGCGGCTGCGCTCCTTGCAGGCGCTCGACAAGCGACACAAACTCGAACGACGCAAAGCAGTCTCGCGTTGCAATCGACTGCTCGTTCGCCTCCTCCTTTCATTGCGACAATCAATCGGTGCCAACTTTTAGGACCTTCTCGCAGCCAGCCGAGTCGATGTGGACAAGCATGAGAAGGTGCTTGCGCGACTCGACCCCGAAATTAACCTGGTCAAGACAAGAGTCAATGCCAATGAGAAGGTGCTCGCCGACTTCGAGAAGCAGTGGAATGAAATTCAGGCTTTCGTCGCCAAACGCAAAGGTTTGATAGTTTTATTTTACGGCAGTATCCATATCTTCATCTATTGTCTAAGTTTACCTTAAGGTGAGGCTATACTTCGAATAATACGTGTTATACACCAAAAATCCTCGCATGGGCCCCACACTGAGAGCTTATTCTCGGCCAAAACTTAATCGTTTTAGCTGAGTTTAGACTTTTTGAATAGAGAATGAACCGGCTACAACATATTGAAAAATCACAAGAATTCATACAACTGTTGGCGGGAATTTGAGAGTTTACTTCAAGAATTCAACTGAAAAAACTCGTGTTCTTGAAGTAAACTCTCAAATTTCCGCCAACAGTTGTATGAATT
>JAQGCX010001144.1:0-12084 GCA_034700205.1 Plectus parietinus
GCGCCCAATATCAAAGTACCGTACATGATGGGGTCTCGAAACGGTTACTGAGTTTTTTTGGTTCAAACTCAGTTGTTGGAAGTGCCCGTGAAGAGCCTAATTAAATGTATGCAATTTCGACGGGTATACAGTACTTTCGCGGCGAATGTCTGATGAAGATCTCGGTTGTTGAAGTGGAACTTGACCGAGCAGCAGAACGCAATTGGAAGAAAGAATACTGCCAACTTAATATATTGCATAGTTCCAGTTGAATCTTTGCAGACAGATTGTGAAGGAAATCGAAAATGTCAATGGCCGCAGATTTGTACATAGCGCATTCTGTTCAAGCAGACCATGTTTCGTCTGTCTTTTCTGTTCCCTCGCTTCGTGCGTGTTTTCGTCATGACGTAGTCAAAACCTACCGAGACGTCGGCGGAAGAAATTAACGATGAAAATTGTAAAGATGACGATAGAAAGAGGAAAAGCTCACAAGCCGAGCGCCGCTATTTGCATTAATCTGACTTGTTATTGTTTTCAAAATAATATTTGTATGAATACACTGTGTATATCCTGTCCGCACAAATCCTGCTGTGTTCTGTTGGGATAGTGAACACGTAATTAGTTGTCGAACGGAATACTGAGAAAATAGGTCGGCGTATCTGACGTCACCGACGTCACCGAAAGGGTAACGAAAATAGTAATCTAGTCTCGTGAGCTCGCAGCATCGGGGAAACGCATCAAATTCACGGATGATTCGTTAGTCATCTCATCACGTTCGCCGTCGATCTACCGGCAGCGATCGAAATGTTGCTCATCGCAATGTTATTCTATATTCTCGAACGGTTAAATGCCAGGCAGCCTTTAATGCTCATCAACTGCTTCGCTGGAACTATTGACACCATGCGCTTCACGCTCTCAGGTAACCTTTCGCTTCTATTTTATGTAGCATGAGCGCCGTTTACAAACTCTGCTCCATGGAAATAAGGGAGAGAATTTCCTCCCGACGAAACAATTTGTGTTGGCGTATAATATCGCGTAATCGTGTGAAGAACGGGAGAACGGAAAGCGCCCATGCGAGAAAAGTGATTGGTGACGTCGCAGCAGATAAACACTCGCCAAATGCGTCATCACTCTTGGACGGTGTGAGCGAACGCGCAGAAAACCACCAATTAGACAATTGCGAAACCGAAATTATCGCGCCATTCACTGATGACCATGACGAAGGTAACCCAATCCGAAAACATCAGCGATCCATCGATCGCTAAGGTTTTTGGTGTCGCTGCGAATAACTTCGATTTCAACCTTTTAATCAGATTAAATGACTAAATGAAATACACCGGTGGTGTAATCAATTTATTGCGGTGCATTGCAACGGAAATAGAAAAGAAATTATGGTAGATCGGATTGGCTAACCAACGAACTAATCAGTCGTCGGCGCGCGTGGAGGTGGGGTGAGATTGAATGCCGTGCGAAACAAGGAAACCTGACGCACCCGAGACGACGGAATCGGCCGGATCTGCCGAGAGTGCGTTAACGGGTGCCGAGATGCAGATGTGTCCCCTGCGGCGAGGTCGGTGGTATCCACGCTGACGGGATAATTAGCCGTGCCGCTGGACTGTGCGCAGCGACGCTGCAGTCAGTGCATCTGCTTGCGTGTGTAGAACCTCTCTGCGTCCCTTCGAGCAGCTCCGACAGGTGTGGGCAGTCAGCCGTGAGCGCCGTCGCCTGATCATATCGTAGAGAGTCTGCCGCACCCAGAATGGCGGAGCGCAGCCGCTCGGAAACGACCACGCTTCTTGCTCATCGTCTCTCTGTAAGCTGTGATGTGTCGCTGTGTTCTGCCGAGACTCCTCCGCCGACGCTAAGTACCGTGCGCAATGGATGATCAGCGCGATTTCAGACGGCCGGTCCGCGTGTTCCGCATCGCCACCGTCGCGGGCGCGATCATCGGTCGTCGGCCGCTCAAGCCGCGGCGCAAGATGGGTCGGACGATCGTCGGTAGTGTGCGAACGCCGCGCCAACTGATTAGACAGTACTCCGTCACCGCCAACGCCATGCACAAGCTGCAGTTCGCTCGCGGGATCGGCCAGCGCGAGTTCCTGCGCGCGAACACGCTGCCAAGTCTGACACGCGCAAAAGTTGGATGTCTGGCGCGCATACACATCTACGAGGAGAACGCGCGCTTCATCCTGCTCGCCGTGCTGCTCGTCGCCTACATGGGCGTCGGCGCCCTACTCTTCCACTGGCTCGAGTACGACAATGAGTTGATGGAGCGCGACAGATACTTTAAACTCCGCGAACGCGTCAATGATCTCTACTGCGCAGAATTCCCGGACCCGACGAGAAGATACATCAACTGCACGCTGCTGTACGAGCTGTTGGACATGCGCGGCAAGTTGTCCGCCGCCGGTCTGCTCAACGATCGTCCGAGTTTTGACCTCGCCGGAGCGTTCTATTTCGCCGGCACCGTCATCTCCACGATCGGTTAGTGCTGCATGTGGCTGTATGTCATACCTGTAACGCTGGTCCGAGGTCAGCTACATGCTGGCGACCGGGAGGGGAGGGTACGGTACTTCGTGTCGGGATTTTGGCGCGAAATTCAAAAATTCGAATTTTTTTTTTTTGTAGTTACATAACGGATCCCTCCAGGGGGCCCAATATGTAGCTAGACCTCCCCTGGTTACAGATATGCTGTGCGTGTAGCTGTGCGTGTGACTTTCGAGTGTTTTTCACTGCAATTGAAAAAGTGGACAGACGAAGCGTGTAGACGAGCGGATGCGCCAAGCACGGGAGAGGTAAATCAGATGCCGGGTGTGCGGATGCGAGGGCGGCGTTCTCGCTCATCGATTAAACCGATGACCTTCTCAGCTTCTGATCGAGGTATTGTCTCAGGCTTCGGCATGACGACGCCGCGCACGCTCGCGGGACAGATGGTGACGATCGGCTACGGTTTCGTCGGCTGCACAAGCTGCATTCTGTTCTTCAACTTATTCCTGGAACGCGCCGTCACCTGCTTCTCCTACGTGCTTCGATTCTATCACGATGTCAAGCTAAAGCGTCGCATGAGACAACGGACAGTAGTTACGAGCAATCAGACTGAGAAACCGGTCACATTGCTCGTCAACGATATCGACTTTTTCGATGGATCCTCCAGTTCCTTCGACGGCCCCGAACAATGGAAACCATCCGTCTACAAAGTCTTTATTTGTCTGTTTCTCGTCTGCGTTTTACTCATCTCGTTGGCCGCATTGGCCTATAGCAAAGTGGAGCGCTGGAGCTACTTGGAGTCGCTGTATTTCTGTTTTATAAGGTTAGCTAACTTATTCATTTTAAGTTTTTAATTCCTTCATCAAATTTCGTTGTCTTCGTGCTCATTATATGAAATAGCTTAATAGTGCTTGCCTCGAGTCATTTAAATGATGTAGATCTAATTTATCGGCGCACGATCAATGACCAGATTTGTTATTCCGCTAACTCGGTGCGACCGAACTTTGAGGGTATACGGTATGTTCCGTATCATTCGCTAACCTTTTCTATTCGCGTAACCGAATCCAATCGCCCTTGTTGAGCGGGGGCCTATTTCATAAAAGAATTGCGACTTGCAGAATTGCAAATTACAGAGCGCGCACATTGGTCGTTGCTATGCCTTTCCATGGCAACGACCAATGCACGCGTTCTGCAATTTGCAATTCTGCAAGTCGCAATTCTTTTATGAAATAGGCCCCGGAATTCGACCTTTCCGTTTCAGCTTTGCGACGATCGGTTTCGGCGACTTGGTCAGCAGTCAGCAAGCGAACGACGCGGAACTGATCAACCTGTACCGTTGTGCCAACTTTGTCTTCCTGTCATTGGGCGTGTGCTGTGTATACAGTCTGTTTAACGTGGCGAGCATCGTGATCCGCCAGATGCTCAACTGCATCATCAAGAAGATGGACGTACGCATCTACCAACCCCTGTGCTGCAAGCGAAAGAAGCGGCGCTACATGGGTCTCGGCCTCCGACCGCCCGTCGGCTATAACGAGAGCGAGTCGGCGCGCAGCTCGGTTGGCGGCCGCAATTCCCCCGACGGTCTGATCAGTCTCAAGGAGTTCCTGCTCAACAACCAGAGCAATATGCTTCTGCTCCAGAAGCAGCTCATCAAAAGTGCCACCAAAAATACAACCTCTACGCTCGACGACCAAAAAATCACCGCAACGCGCGTCGGTCCCATGGGCATTTTGACACAAAAATTTGGCGAAACGTAATAATTCACTGCATGCATATATTTGTCGCTATTTGAACATTTATTTGCCTTTGCTTCACCCACCTCGTTCGTGAAAGAGATGCTGGACCAAGAATAAGTAAAATAGCCGAACGCATGTAACAGAATATACAGTATCACAGTGCTCTTAAAGCGCGTTAAGACAAGGACGATTTGGACGGTACTTCAAAAACGACCGGTAGATTCCTTGCACCGGATGAAGCTTTCCGGGAGTGAGTGCGCGTCGATTCCGGGATGACTTCGTAGTCGAAGAAGAAGTTGGGGAAGTCCATGTGGAACGCGAAGCGCACGAATACGAGTAGAAAGGCCACCAGCCAACAAGAAAAGCCGCACCATGAACAAATCTACAACTTGTCTTGCATATTATATTCGTTTACTATCGGCGCGTGGAAAACTAGACGGGGTCGCAAAATACCGTATCTTTCTGTCTTATGACGGTAACGCGGAAATTATGGTTTAGCGGGAGAACAAAAAAGTGAACAATATTTTGGCAGGTCATGAACTCATAAAAAAACTCGGCGTCCAGCAGTGTTGCTCCCATGGTAGCCCCAATTGTTGTCATGCTATGACGTCATAAGATAATCATGAGGCCTACCCTATTTTACTAAAACATTTCTAATTTTAGTACTTTTGCAACACTGGCGTCCAGACCGGGTCGTGATTTACTAACCATTGTAACATATAAATCAATACGCAATGTTTGTGTTGCCTGATCAGGCCTGCACATATCTTTTGCGTTAGGTACAGTAGTCTTTTCCCGGTCTGGTGGCCGAGTTTCCGACTATATTTGCGCTGGTTTGTTCGGTAGCGATTAGTGAAAATTTGAAATGGTTTGCGGGTGAGCCCGAACTGGACGCGGACATTTGCATAGTATTTCGCATGAGCAAATTGCTGTGTATTACCTGGGCGGCCAGCATCATTGCATATATGTTAACTGCACGTGAGGGCATCGTCGTCGAACCCAATTTATAGTCACCCAAGTCAGAGCAACTGAAACAAAAAGTTTAAAATCTGCAGTCATTGCAAAGCAGTGTTGTTACGTGTGAATATATGACGGATTCTGTTCGACGATTTTGTTGCACCATTCATTGTAGCCGATGTTCATGTCAATACTGGCCATGAGCGCGACGCTGGTGAATGCCATAGAGACGAGCATCACCCATGGCACTAATTTAGCGGCTGACGTGCCGGTTCTGAATGCGCACGAGTGAATGACTCAATTACGATGATTGAAGCAAGGCGCTGAGTGCGCAAAAAGTACCTATTGTTGTACGCATCCGCGTAGGGCTTCACCAAGAGGAAGAACCAGCAGAGAATAAAACCGCCGATGGCGCAGCCCACGTTGCCGAATTGCACAAAGTTACACATGCGCTCCGACCCCCAGCCGCTCGAATCCCCGTCGATCGAGTACAACTTGCCCATAGAGGTGTCATTGTGGAAGCTCAGTTTCCAGGTCGCGTTCAAAATGCACTGATTACTGCTGGCCATGAAGTTGGCCTTGCTCAGGAGGTACGCAGTGACGGTGCAGAGGAGGAAGCCGGCGCCGAAGAAGAAGACGTCCAGGTAGTGGATGACGCGGACGCGGTTGTAAGCGTCGCGCGCGGCCAACATGACGAGCGAGGAGTCGCGACGATGTCGATGCATTTTCTGGAGTTGCGACGGTCGGCCGCCACTGTCGACCGACTCGCTAACTGCGCCCATAATCGCGCTATGCTATGCAGCTGGACGGCTTCGATTTTTCATTGAAGTAAGACGCAGCGTCACACCAACAATGGTCGGGTGTACCTGTCTGCGCGGCTGTGACTAATGTAGCTCGTCATGTCCGCATCCCGTGCGGAAGCAGTAGCCGCCGCCGTCGCGGCCTGGAACACCTTGTGCTGCACAAACGCCCATCGACTGGTGGGAACCTTGACAGCACAGGGAACACGGGCGCGCACGACTTGGACGAACGGCCAGGGCAAACAGACGTACTCCGACGAGCCGACAAGCGATACCCACGCGACGTCGCGCGGCCGTGTTTGCTCTCTTTGCTCGCGCATGATTAGTCACAGAGCGGCCGTGAGATCGAACAACTCTTGACGGCCGCCCGTCCGCATCAACTTGCGTCAAATATTAGTCGCCCTCCTTCCCGCCATGCATCTTTCACAACAAAATCGACCACTGAATCACTAATTACAGCGCACAAATCGGAATATTATGTATTCGATTGACGTCAATAGAATGAAGGACAAACGCGCGCACCTCTATCGCTAGACAACGCGACAATTCAATGGACGCCGAATATCACCGCTTGTGCTGCGGATAGACGCCGCCGGGCGGCGCTTGTGGCGGCGGCGGCGGCATAGCGTAACCGGGAGGTGGAACGCTGAAATTGCCCGGCGGAGGTGCGATAAAAGGCGGCCGAGTGGCCATTGGATGGGACGGCGGCATCGGTGCTGCGACCATCGGAGGCGGCGGTGGCCGCGAACTGTGCTGCTGCAAGTGTGGCGGCGGCGGCGGTCCTGCAACAGAAAAGCCCGTAAACCAATCCGTCAAAACACTCACTTCTCACTCGCGCAATCCGATACTTCACTCAAAGACGCCAAAGACATTACTGCGCGCTTTCCGGAATCATTTTTTGCTCTCCGTAACGCGAATAGTCAGCTGCTATTCTGCTCCCGTTGAATGAATATTTTCCCAGAAAAAATCAACGGAAGACGCCGTGTTGTTTGTTGCTTCATCTCAACCACAGCGCACGGAAGAAAAACCCCTTTTTCCGAAAATCTCAAGTGACAAGGAGGGACCGAAATGTTTCCTTTTTTAGTCCGCAAAAAACAGCGACAATAATGTTTGTGTTAGATTGTCAAACAGCCCGTGTCCAGCCCCGGACATTTCTTCGCCTCGGCAAACTAGTTCCCTGTTTGCATATTAAAATTATTCTCCAAGCTAGTTGCCAGAACCAAGGAATCACGTAGCAACGCCAAGCGCCGTGAAACAGCGCATTCGCTCACGCCAATTCCGATCGAGTGAATCGGCAAGTAAAATGCACCAGAAATAGAAGGGAACAAAGCAGGGGCGTAGCCAGGGATGGCAGCCTCTCCCCCTGTTTTCGGACGCCTGAAAAAATGATAAGGGTCTCCCCTGTGAAAGTTTCCGATTTGTCCTCCCCCCTGGGGAGGCACCTGCCCCTTCCAGTTTTCGGTTCTATTGGTTGTTAGGAAAGTCTTGACATAATATTTTGAAATTCTCCCGCGCGCGCGAGCATTTTCGAAATTATTTCGAAATGGTAGGGGGGCAAGAGGGTCTTGCGCACTTCATTTGTAATCACTACCACGACGGTCAATACATTGTCAATTAAATGTGTGTATACTTTGAATAAAGAATAAAACACGAAACCTCTCAATTATGTCGAGACTTTCCTAACAACCCAATAGCTACGCGCCTGGAACAGAGCAAACAGACCTGGCGGTGGTGCAGAAATTTGTCTCTGTACAATATGAGGTCGTTGAGGATGAGGCGATGGCTGAGCGGTAGGATGTTGGGGCTGTGGGGGCTGCTGGGAATGCGATCGGCTGGTCGTCTGCGGAGAATTGGTTGCTAAATGTTCGACGGACTGCTGTCTCTGGGTCTGCGGCGCCTCCTTGTTCGTCGAATACAAGTCCAGTACGCGATGACATATTTCTGAACGGCAGAACATCATGACAAACATGTGTACAGTCGAAACGGGATAAGAGCACAAAATGCGTATCAATTGTTTGAGCACACGCCACCACGCAAAGAGGCTACGCAGTTCTGCGTAGTCAGTTTTCATGTTGGGTGTGCTCAAACAATTGATACGCATTTTGTGCTCTTATCCGGTTTCGACTGTACAACAAGCAACTACCCTCAGAAAGTACATTCCACTGAATTACCCTAAAAAATATTTTGGCCAACAGCTAACAGAGAGCTTACTGATACATTATATTCCGTTTGAACTCTTTTTCTATTATCGGACGGGACAATCTAGCAAACGCAAACCTATTTGTAGGAGTGAATTTTTTAGAAAGAAAAAAGAACTAATATTTAATTCCATATTGAATGGAATAGAAAAAAGTGATTAACTTTTCCTGACCTATTTTCTCCTCCAGCATGTATCAATCAAGAGCATTGAAACTGTACAAGTAATGTGCACAGTACTAGTACTAAAGAAAAGTCGACCTAGTGGCGGTCATCCTTCCTGCCTACCCACCGCATTGACACGCGCGAAAATAACACTACCTTGTTCCACTTGGATGTGGGGTCGGCGGATAACCAGTCGGCCTGGCGGTCTGCTCAAATGACCACCGTTTCAGCGAGCAAAGACGCCGTCAGTGCGTGTGAGAATTTCTTCTCCTGTCCCAATCAGACAAAGTGGAGCAGTCAAAGAAGAACTCCCAGTCTATCGCGCGGCTGAGCGCGGCGATCCGATCGGGCGAACGCGAAAACGACAGCGAAGGCGACCCAGTATCGGAGCGCGCGAGAGAGGAGAAGATTTCGGTTCTGTCAGGCAGGCGGTGGAGGGCTGCGCGCAGACCAACCGTCTGCGTGACTACAAACACTGCGACGCCGAGCGCAATAGGGCCGAGACGGTTCAATAAAGGTCAATTTACACACACAATAACGCTCTGCTGGGTCTTCTTAACAGACGCGTTGATGTACAGATCGCGCAGACAGACAAGAGGGGCCGACGACTTCTTAAGAAAGCGGCGATGACCGCAGTTCGCCCATCTTTTTTCAACCAACTCCCCTAATCGTCGCTGCGTTTATGAGTTAGAAGTAGACCCCGATTTTTACTTCAATGGTAGGGGTTGTGTAGTCCTATTTTGTCAGCCGCAGAAATTGCAATGAACCATATTTCAGCCAATCCTTTGCACCAAACCAACAGTAAAATGTCACAGACACTTTTCCTCTGTCAAACAATTGTAAAAGCGACCCAGTTGTCGCTTGTAGAATATCTGCAGTTCTGAACTCGTTTTGTTAAGGTGAAAGTGATTCAAAGGTTTCTCACGCAAATTCACTTTCCTTTGAATTTAAAAAAAAATCAAAGTTGAAGAACTTTACACTTCACAAATTCGAGAAATATATAAACCGTGCACAAATCACGCGCAGCGAAATCAAAGTTTTACATTCTAAACGTGACTTTCGATTTCACCGTTCTGAAGTTGAAATCAACAACTACACGTACCTAAACTCTAATAATGGTTTCTAAGGTATGCAAAATCTAAGATTTCAGAGATAATTCTGCCAAATATATATATCGTAGCGAGAGGTGATACCGGCCCTTGATTGCAGCATTACCGTGAGAGATGAATCAAAAATTTATAAGTGATACTTTCCCTGACTCAGTTTTTTATGCTGATTACGAATCTTGTATCAAAACTAAAGAAAAACATATTCTGTTAGCTGAAAAATGCAAATTTCTAAAACTTGTCCAAAAAGGTTCAATATTTTTGCAATTAGTTTGCTTAAAAACCTTCTTATTCAAATTTTGATACAAGATTCGTAATCAGCATAAAAAAGTGAGTCGGGAAAAGTATGAGGTATAAATTTTTGATTCACTTATCTCTCACGAAAATGCTGCAATCAAGGGCCGGTATCACCTCTCTCTGGGTATCACCTCTCCCTACGACATATATGCTCACAAGTTGCAGTAAACATGGTGTAGATTTTATCAAGTTTCAAACTGTAAGAAAACGAAAACATGGGGCAGTTTGGAGCGCGTATGGTGTGCTCTATCAGATGGGAATGCGAGGTGGGTTGTTCGTAGCGACGAGGCATTGGTGTGGTATTACAACGCGGATACTACATGATAAACGTGCCACCGGATCTCTCAGAGAGACCTTCTCCACCCTTCTGCAAAGGTCACAGACAGCAAGTTAGGAATGGGACTAACATTCCGGATATTCTGAAGGTGTCTGTGACACAAAAAGTAACTATGCTTCTGATCTTTTTTGATTCCAGTGACTGACTTCATTGGAAGGGTTGTGCTACAGAAATATGAGCGCAATTATTCTTGTACAGAATACAGCACGAAGGTTCTGCTGCTGTAGAGATTCGTGTTTAAAAAGTTGTTTTTGAGAGAATACGTTGCTCATGAGGAAGAAAAAGTGTGGTACTTTTTACTGATTGCACATTGTGCAGAGCAGTTAACACGATCTGCAAGAACCCCGAAGTATGTTGTGAACTAAACAGAAACCGCAATATTCTATTTCATTCGCAACGCAATCGACCTTCTCAGAAGTTGAAAAATTGTTGTTCAAGTTATATTTTGAAAAGCAGAGCTTTAAAATATCACTCACCAGAAGTTTTGGTAGACATTTCTCAATAATTTTCTAATCACATGCAACCTTCTTTAGGACCGCCAGCAGTCACTAAGTCGAGCGTCAAGATGTCGAGACGATCTTTAAAAAAATTACAGTCAACTGGAGTGCGTCAAGATGTCGAGACGATCCTTAAAAAAATTGCAGTCAATTGGAGTAGAGCGTCAAAAACCGCTATGTAATTACTGAATCCCGTTGGAGAGAGAGAAAGATAAGTAAGGCACCACGTAAAAAGATGGCGACGGAGGGCAGACCGGTTGTGTGATAGGTGGTGGGTGGTAGCGGAAGAGGACGCCCACTCCCCGTTCTACAGGGTGGGTGGAAAGTAACGACCCTTTTTGTTTTTTGAATACCTTTGCTATATTTGCACCGATTTGCTTGAAACTTTAGAATTTTGTTCCCCAGAAAAAAGGAAATTTTTCAAAACAAAAATTTGTGAAATTTTGTTAAAGTGTGGTCGAGATATGGTCAAAGAAGTTAAAAATCCAGGCTCAACACAAACTTTTTTGCAAAGAGACGATGGTGCGCAACTAAAGGCAGGAGTGAAACTGAAGAAAAATTTTTCGCCATTTTAACTTCAGTTTGCATTCAAAAAGATCAAAAAACGTTCAAGTCGGTGGATTAGATTTTTTCCGCACAGCATACGCACATTTTTTTGCGTTTTGCATGCAATTCGCCTACTAACTTCAGAGACCATAACTTGACCATACCTTAAAAAAATTTCATAAATTATTTCTTGAAAAAATTCCTATTTTCTGGAGAACAAAATTCTACAGTTTCAAGCAAATTGGTGCAAATGTAGCGAAGTTATTGAAAAAGTAAAAGGGATCGTTACTTTCCACCCACCCTGTACTTGTCGGGAGGCACCGCGCCAAGTTTGCCTACTGTGGGTCACATTCAAATCACACAATACAATTTTGCACCTGGCATATCAAATCAATATCCCACAAACGAAACTGATGTGACCTCTATCTCTCTCTCTCTCTCTTTCTCTCTTAATTGATTCCATGACAATGCACGATGTCAACATACGCACGTAACTGCATTTTACCAAATAACACACTTGCAAACACTGCTGAGAATATCGTATATATGCATGCTTGTTTTTTGCTGAAAACCGGTCGCGACCAGAAGATACATTACAGTCGGATCGCATCACTGGATCGTAAAGGAAACCTGTGCTCAATTCCGTTCTTTGCATTTGTATTGCCAGGTGGAGAGAACTGAACAGAAGACTGGATCTTCCGGAGTAATGCATTCGTATTCGCCTAACATCGAACATCAACACCCACGTTTTGTTTTTTCGCATTAGTAATGGACGTCTGCTCGGCAGGACAGAAATCGAATAACAGGGTGGGCCAGAGCCATAGTGTTGAACATGTTTAAACCGCACCGCAAACCGCGCCGCACCGCAAGCTTTTTCGAAACCGCAACCGCACCGCAAACCGCACCGCACCGCAAGCTTTTTCGAAACCGCAACCGCACCGCAAACCGCACCGCACCGCAAGCTTTTTCGAAACCGCAACC
>JAQGCX010001145.1:0-12084 GCA_034700205.1 Plectus parietinus
CAAGGGTCATGCCAGGTAGGCATGTCACGATATCGATATCGAACCAAAATATCGATATCGAGCAATATCGGTATCGAATGCAAATCTCGATACGATATCGAATGAACATTGATATTGAATTGGCATATCGATATCGATATCAATGTCTCTTCGATATCAAAATCGGTGATATATATCGGTTCAACAGAAAATACGCCCATATACAGTAAATCTGTTTGACAAACCTTTTATCTCGCGGACACTACTTAAAAGAACAGGCAGGTATAGAGATTGACAGGAAAATTGCGTGTGTCACTCATTATCCCAATCTGGCCCGTTACTGTCGTGTGTGTTCTCTGTCTATAGTATTGAGTAGTCCAGGGCTTGGTCAGTTTCTTCCAGTGCTGGGTCGGTCAGCTCTCTCTCGCTTTACTATTGACTAGTTTTTGCAACAATGTCTTAGTAAAAATTGTCTCAAAGAAAATCGCAAATAAATTTTTCGATAAGTCAATATCGAATAAAATATCGACATTTTTAGATATATCGATATCGAATCTAAATATCGATGCCGATATGGAATCCTTCGATATTGAGACCCTCATATCGAATATCGATATCGTGACATGCCTAATGCCAGGAGTCGGGCCAGAAGTAAAAGTTTCGCCTACAATACTGCATTTTGTTGGCTTTCCCACCCCATCCGATTTCGATAACGTCGAAAACTCTTATGAATCAAGTTGGCTTGGGAGAGGGGGTACGGATAATCCGGTGGTAATCGCCCAAGCCACTGGTTTTCCGAATAAGTAGGGGTCCCACATTTGGATTTTATTAGGTTGAGGCATAAGTTCTGACCCTCTTTGGCGCGGAAGTAAAAATTTTGGTAAGTCATTGTGCTGAAAAGTCGAGTGATACAATAAAGGGTTTGTGGCAAATAAGTTATTAAAATAATCGGCAGAGAGTCGGCAATCAAATACAACACGCAATAGCTGCAACAATTTTACATCACAAAAGGACGGTCAAATTTCTTAACATAGGTCACAGAGGATCAGAACTCAGACCTCAACCTAATACTTCCGAATAAAGAGAGGGCATACTTGGTTGGAGCTCAGACTGATTTTGGAGCTCAGAGTAAAGTTGCATGAGATCTGTTTGCTTCTAGTATTATAGAAATAGCAAAAAAAATACGTTCACTAAAAAATAACAAAAAGATAATATACATCACTCAAAATTCAACCACATCCACGTCATACCAGCCCCATTCCCATCTCTCTCTGTTATGGCTCTACAGTTCATACCGATTTACCATGCAAGCAGAAATTTTTTACCTTTACAACGCCGGGTTGCGATATGTACAGGGATGTTATATTAATATATATTGTACGAAAATTTTCATCGTGGTTGGTAAAAATGAAGACAGAGTCAGTATCATTCGCTGGCAATGCTGAAACGATACTATACTTGATGACATGACATGACTTTCCGAATAAGAAACCTCATCAGTTAGATTAGTTGGATACGAGAGGTTACTCTTCTTAGGATTGGTACACGAACCTAAGGTTAAGAGACAGTTTTTATAAGCACCGAGTTTGGCTTGGCACAATTTGCAAAAGGTTTTCCGATTTCGCTGAAAATGTATATATAGGTGTATTGTGGGCTGAAACTACCGAACATTTAGTCAGAATATTTTTTAAAAATTTTCCTCGCGAGAGATGGCGGGAAATTTGATTTTTTGTTTCTGTAAAAGGAAACAAATTATTACTCTGTGAAAATTAGCTCAAATCTAATTTATAAATACATCAACCGATCAGAAATTCAACGAGGAATCCGAAACTCACTATATTTTGAATGTTTGAAGCTTCCTTCATATCGAAATTAATGAAAATCATTTTCAATTTCCGTCGATTTTTCAGTTTTTTGCGTTTTTCTCGAAAAAGTTAGTGCGATGCCATAAGTAAGACCTACTCTAGAATTGAAGCCCATGTTTTTCTCTATCGAATGGTTTCATCAAAATTTTAGTTTTCGCGCCGCCATGCGAGAAACAAAAGCTGAAAGGGGTATGAGTAGGGCATCGAAAACGACAATCAAAGAGGGGACGCTTACCAATTTTTTTTGGTCGAAATTTTGAAACTTCCTCAGATAATGAAGAAAAATGAATGAAAAATATTAGTGCAAGATTCATGAAAAAAAAGCGTCTCCCCTTTGATTGTCGTTTTCGATGCCCTACTCATGCCCTTTCGGCTCTTGTTTTTCGCATGGCGGCGCGAAAAATAAAATTTTGATGATACCATTCGATAGAGAAAAATGTGAGCTTCAATTCTAGGTAGATTTTACTTATTAAATTGCACCAACTTTTTCGAGAAAATCGCAAAAAACTGAAAAATCGTCATAACTACGTAATTGTGGCACTAATCAACTTCCGGCTCAGGTTTCTCGCATGGCGGCGCTCCAATTGAAATTCCGATTATACCATTCGATAGAGAAAAACATGGGCTTCAATTCTAGGGTAGGTCTTACTTATGGCATCGCACCAACTTTTTCGAGAAAAACGCAAAAAACTGAAAAATCGACGGAAATTGAAAATCATTTTTATTAATTTCTATATGAAAAAAGCTTCAAAAATTAAAAAAATGGTGATTTTCGGATTTCTCGTTGAATTTCTGATCGAATGATGTATTTATAAATTAAATTTGAGCTAATTTTGACAGAGTAATAATTTGTTTCCTTTTTCAGAAACAAAAAATCAAATTTCCCGCCATATCTCGCGAGGAAAATTTTTTAAAAATATTCTGACTAAATTTTCGGTAGTTTCAGCCCACAATACACCTATACACCTATTTTCAGCGAAATCGGAAAACCTTTTGCAAATTGTGCCAAGCCAAACTCGGTTCTTATAAAAACCGTCTCTTAAGCACACCCCCTGTGACAGGGTTGCGCATGTAAATCTAAGGACAATTTTCCAAGTTAATAACTTTTCAACCGTCAGTTGAAATCATCTGAAATTTGAAACCTACACCAATGTCAACGTTCTGAACATACTCAAGAAAAATTATACAATGTAACTGCCTCTGGCATATATGATACAACTAACAATTTCGGTCGAGCGATTTAAGGAAAGTAAAAGTAGAATTGCGTAGAAAATTCTTAGGAAATCGAGATAGCATTCGATTAAGACGACTTCTCATTTGCTTGAAACCGATTATTTGTCAAACGCTAAGTGAACGAAATTGGCTGATAAAAAATGTTTTTGATGATATTTTAAATGATGAAATTCGGGTCAGCTTTTGAAATGCTGATAAATTAATGATTTGCTCATTTAATTAGGATAAATCTGTGTTTGTTCGAAAGCCCTTGCAATCCTCTATCAAATTTTCAAATTTGATACCCATTTTTTAATTTGGCACACTGTTGGCTGCGCATAAAGCGAGCGAGATCTTTTTCTTTTTCTTCTTCATAAATCTTCATAAATTAAATAGATCTTCATAAATCTTTTTTTCATCATTAAAAATTTCATCAAAAAAATTTTATCATCCGACTTTGTTCACTTGGCGCTTTTGACAAATAATCGGTTTCAAGCAAAGTGTGATAGCGCATTTAAAAGAGCAGAACTTCAGCTACTTTTTGATGGGATGTCATCTTGATCGAATGCTATCTCGATTTCCTAAGATTTTTCTACGCAACTCTACTTTTACTTTCCTCAAATCGCTCGACCGAAATTGTAAGTTGTATCATATATGCCAGAGGCAGTTACATTGCATAATTTTTCCTGAGTATATTTAGAACGTTGTCGTTGGTATAGGTTTCAAATTTCAGATGATTTCAATTGACGGTTGAAAAGTTATTAACTTGGAAAGTTGTCCTTAGATTTACATGCGCAACCCTGTCACAGGGGATGTGCTTAAACTTTTGCTCGTCACTGTACCACTTTTCGAATTCAAATGATGGCATCCACGCCAAGCGACGAGCTTACGCGAAGTTTCGAAAACACATAAGATAAAGTTATGCGCTGCTGTATATGGCACGCTGAGAGAGTTTTCGATAAGGAGCGTTGCGTCTCATTTCATATTTTCCTCCACCGTACTGTTTATCATCATTTTAGAGCTTTGATCGGTGTTTCCGATTTGTGTTGATCGGATTGTTTTGCCACAGTGCTATCGTCATATATGCAAGTTCAGGCGACGCCTGACGCCATGCAATTTTAGACCCATTGAACTCATGTCATTTCTTGCATCGGGCACAACATACAAGCGTCGCAAATAAGTATACGTCGTGGCAGAGTCAACATACATTCGGAGGTCGATAACGTGGAAACACGACGTTATTGTGCAGCTCAAACATTGCAGTAAATAACACTTTGTTAAACTTGGCACATTATCGGCTCTATTGGCTCAGTCAGGCTGGTTGCCTCACGCCACATTTGAAATTGGATCGGAATCACTGACGGTTGCGATCTTGACTGCGTAAAATTCGATTTACTGAGAAAGACAATTTTTTCTCGAAGTCAGGAATTTCATTCGTCCGACACGTATTCCATCAAATCAGTTAGTGCTTGCCGAATATAAGCGCCAGTAGTTCGTTCGTTTGTCGGATTCAAAAAACAGCAATTGGGCGAGAGCCGATTTGGCAGTTACCTGGTTAAATTGCATCGTAACAAAGCCAGCAGAATGTCCAGCAAGGAGAGCAATTTCTATTCCAAGCACCTGCTCACTTGCTTTGGCATCATTCTTTATTTTTATGGAGCTGCAACAAGCCCATCTCTGTGCCTCAACAACGGAACACTGAATGAGGAGACAATGAAATGCACTTGCACGAAACCATGGACAGGAGAGAATTGCGAAGAATATGACTGCGGTAAGATTTGAAAAAGCTCATAGACTTACCATATATCTATCTCTATCTCTTACCAAAATATGTCTACCTCTGAATGCAATGTGCCGGTATGCAGTTGTAGGAAATGATATAAAAATTACTTTTTTCGGTATTTCTAGAAATACTGACGAAATTTTTTTGCTGAGATTTTTCTATCTGAAAATACTCAATATCTCCCGGAGTCAGTCCGGGAGTAGAAACCACGACGGCCAATTTCTGCATACGTACATTGATTAATGACGATTAAATTAAAGTTTGCCATTTATTAAAGTTCTTTAAATTTTCTTTCATATAATTTTTTATATTTTTGAATGCTATTTGGTTTTGTTTTGAAAATAATTCCTACTGAAGAAAATGAAAATCGAGCATTTGATTATTATTGCTGTTATAGTGAACGGAATCCGTTTGGGAGTCAAGTACCATTCAAATAGTTTATTATTCAATCGCCATTGTTTGTGCGATGTTGGCTGGACCGGCGACTTTTGCGAACAGCCGTTAATTGACAATTGCAATGACCGCGGAAAAATCGTCGATGGAAACTGCGTTTGTCAATCAGTCTACACTGGAGAAAACTGTGAGGTTGTACTCAGATGTATTCATGGAGAAATTTCGAATAAGCAGTAAGTTTTTTGAACTCCCTGCTATGAAAAACTTGCATAGCCGTGAAATAATGAAGCAATTTATTCGATCAGGTCCCCATTTCGCAATAAGAAGTTTTGGCCTATTCGAAGTGAATTTTTACGAATAATCGTCTTGTTACATTTTTATGTTACAGAGCAGGAATGCGTTTCAAATTTTCTAATCATGAATTGTTGGCAGTGGCACAATGTGAAACTCTTGTCATCTGTGTATATCTACAATTTTTAGATGTTTATGTGATTTCGGATGGAGTGGTGATTCCTGTGATCAAATTCAATGTCGTCAGGGTCACGCGGCCAGTGCTGTTACGGGAAAATTTTATGCACAAGACTACTGCATTTGCCCTGATAAATATAGTGGATCATTTTGTGAATTATGCGCAAATAAGAAGAGCATCCCCTATCCTGAATGCCCATCAACCTATGAACTTATGTACCCCTATATTGACCGTGCATATAGTGGTGGAATTATATTATTTTTATTTTATATGTGTCTTGCAATACTTCTGCTTTTGTGCTATGCAATTTATGAGCAAGATTTTGAACTTTTTGAAATAAATTGATTATCAGACTTCAGGTTTCTGCAAACAAGTGATCCTATGCATAGGTGCAAATGAGGTCCGAGGTCGGCTACCCCCTTGCAACCATCCGGGGGAGGGGGGTATCTACAATATATTTTAATTTTCATTAAATTGTCGAATTTTAATTCGAAAATTCAAAAAATTCAAAAATACAAAAATACGTGGCGAAAACGTTTTTCTTTCGCCAAAGATCCATTTTATCCAGTGCTTATTCGGCCTTCGGCCGGAGGGGGGTAGGGGTAGGGGGTAGTGAGCTATACACCCCCAGAAGGGGTCAGAGGGGGTGGGGGCGTGGGTAGCTAGGAGGTAGCCGATTATACCAATGATCATGTGCGTATTGGCGCAACGCTGATTTTAAATTTTTTCGCGGCATTTCATGTTCTTTTCTAGAACAAATTGCAGCGATCTTTGATTTGTAATTGCCGTCCGAGACTTGTGCCAAATGCGCAAAAACATGCGCTGTTCTAGACGTCCAATACTGCAGCATTAGCGCATACGTATTTACCAGCAAAAATAAACAGATACCGATAAGACCGAGAGTTGGGACGCGCGTGCCTTGTGCCGAGCATCGCAAGTCGAGACGCAAGATTTCGCCTTACGTCCACAAATGACTAACGGGTAGGTGCACAAATAAGTGTTCAAGGGGCTGAGCAGTCAGTAATACGTTCAAGACATACAACACGAGTAATTTCTCACTAGCGTATACGTTATTCTGTTTATTTAGACGAGAGACGAAGAGACGGTTTTTAGGAAACCGAAATAACTCAATCAAATAATCATTTAATATCACTGAATGTTTAACAGGAAAAAAATGCATTTCGTCTGCAAATAAAATTTCGCCGAATTATCGGAAATAACCGACAAATGTTTTCTAAACAAATGCAGTTAAACAAAAAGAAAGCAACAGTATTCGATTGCTTGAATTTATGCCCGTGGGATAACTTTAAAAAGTTTTCTCTGCACAACATTGCACTTTCTTTTCCACAGCTTTTTGTCGCAGCTTGTTTTCAGTCGCAGATTGACCGTATTATATGGGCGTATGTTGGTTGGGTTTGTTTGAGATGACGCCATCGCCATACAGAAACCACTCGTTGTTAAGAAATGGCACTAAAAAAATGAGTAAGGGTACCAATTTTATTTTACCGAGTTT
Organism: Plectus parietinus; assembly: GCA_034700205.1. Taxonomy (NCBI): domain Eukaryota; kingdom Metazoa; phylum Nematoda; class Chromadorea; order Plectida; family Plectidae; genus Plectus; species Plectus parietinus. Next base: position 7,215 of record JAQGCX010001145.1, read on the forward strand.
ACCACGGATTGAAATGAAACTTCGGTTGGTCCGTCGGTCCTGCGCAAGCATTTGATTCGAACTTTTGATTGCAATGCGTTATGCGGATAGCAGCAGAAAAACTGTTTGAACAAGGAAATGGCAAATAGAGTACCACGCATTCTTTTCGGTGAAAGTACGAAGCATCCATGGTTTAACATCTTTCCTGGCAGCTGATATCAGTTTCAAACGCGGCGTGGCTTGCAAGCGTGCGCTTGTTCAGCACATAACAAAAGCGTATCTAGTGACAATTGGACGAAACGCTAGAATTGCAAAAAGATTTTGTTGTTCTCGCAATTGAAATCATTTCAGTATGCGTTTAAGTTGCTGCACGATTCTGCTTCTAGTTTGTTTGCAATATTTTACGGAATCTCAAGACTGCTCTGGTGGTGGTACAGATGAAATTGCGGAAAAACTGAGTATCTTTGGCAAGTTTCCAGGCGAAAATATTTCCATATTCACAGTAAGAGTTTGTGTTATCTTATATTGTGTGTCAGTTGACTGAATTTATAATCCCAATTTGCGAACCACATTTCTGATTTGAAAATGTGGAAATTTTTTTTCTTCACTTGCAAAACATGTTCTTTTACTGAATTTTCTTTAATTATTGTTGAGTTGTGCTTATTTTGTGTGCATTGTAATTAGTTCATTTGCAAACTGCAATGTTTTTGTATTTTCTGATTTGAGGCTGGCTCAAACGCTCTTCATCGCACTGTACGATTCGGCTACAACGACAGAACAAAACGTTGCTTAGTAGCTGCGCTTAATGCTATCGATGACAATTACAACGTGATCCACAGCCGAATTCGAAACCTTCAACAAGTCGAAGATTTGAAAAATACTCTACGTGAAGCACGCGCCACGACGATATCCATTAAAATCGTCTACAACATTGTCAAAACGTTTAAAATTCACGAGAAGGTTGGCAGCATGCGGCGAGAGGCGCGTCTGAAGTGTCGCGCTCACAACCCGCGCGATATCTTGTTGACCTTAAAGGTGAGGTTGACCTAACAGTTTTGCGCTTCCACATGAATACTGACTTGCAGTTGCAGCTTGCGGTAGGAGTGTTAGTGGTTCGATGATTTGGAGTTTGAACAGCATCATTTGCATATTACCGTATTTATTATAATATAAGCCCCGGGGCTTCTATTTTTCGATTGCTCTCTGGAGGGGGGCATCTATTAGAGACGGGGGCTTCTATTAAAGACGGGGCTTCTATTTTTTCGATCAACGAAATATCAAAAAACTTCAGGGAAAATCTATCATTTTTGGTGATTTTCAGTGCAAATATAAGACAAATTCTTATCGTTTTCAACGAAAACATGAATAACAGAGCGTTTTAATGCAACAAAATGGAGAAATACAGTTTTAATAAGCGCATGTATCATAAACATGTCCTTTTTTGACCTGGTTTGCATTTGCTGACCGAGGTTCGGCCAGGAGGGGGGCTTATATTAGAGACGGGGCTTCTATTTTTCCGATCCCTCGCTAGGGGGGCTTCTACTGGAGACGGGGATTCTATTAGAGACGGGGCTTGTATTAGAATAAATACGGTAGCATGCATATCACCTCTCATCGGAGGTTTTATTACAGCGTTAGCGGAATTTAGTTTATGCTTGTGCTAACACCTGTCCTGATGTCGTCTGTATCTCGTGAAAAGGTAAATCAATCCCATAAGAAAACCTTGAGCACCGTTGAAAACAGTGAACAGGACATGAGCTGTCATCAGTTTGAGGGCATTTTGTGTGAAGTATTGAAAGACAAATTTCAATTGGCCGAAAGCCAGCATTGAGAAATAGTGGCATAAACGCAACAAAACACGTCTTATATCGACATACCCATGGAACAACGAGTATAACTTGCATTGAAATTAGCACTTGATTTTCTGACATTGCTCTGCTTTTTGGGCACTTGAAGTCATAATCTTTCTGCTCTTCTTGTCGTTCAAAATTCGATTTGCGCAATAGAGTTGGTAATTTGCGCAACAGAGCAATAGAGTAAATATGAAGAAGTAGAAGAACAAAGTAGCGAGATATGGTGAAATCAATATACTAAGATTGTTGCACTGGTGAAGCAGAAATTTCACGTGGTTTTAACTTGCAATTAAATTTTAATTGCAAGTTAATTTTCAATTAAAATACCAATGTCAAAAACTGAACAACACAAATTTTACTAAATTGACTTTTTAATTGTCATTTTAATGCAAATCACACAATAAATAGGAAAAAACAAAACGCTCAAACAATTACCATACAAGCTATCAATTGATTTATTGCTCAATAATAAATATCTAGCAAGCAAATGCATTGCTTACAAAGAACGTACGTATTCATTCTGTCATTTCAACATTTCGTTGTACGTATTTTTAAAATATTCCCATCTTTCGTCACACACATGGGGAGCCACACACAGCACGTCACACACATGGGGAGCCAGTGATTGAATAGTTATTAGGAAAACTTATTACGAAGACACAGGAGTTCATTGCAGGGACTCTGAATCCTTGGAATGGATTTCTACGTTGAGTACGGTATGCAGCGCTACTACAAGTAGGTTATGGGCACTAACTATTGCACTAAGTGAGGTGTTTTGTAAATTGTTTAATTACAGTCGGATTGGACGAAAAAAGATTGATTTTTGGTCAATGCACAGTTTTGTAGCCTGCGTTATCAACACCCTTTTGAAGTTGCACCGCAAATGATGTGCCTGACTCAGTGCAAATCCATTCCGAAAGTTTTGAGTTCTTGAAATGAACTCCATTGACACCGTACTGAATTTTCCTAATAAATTGAAAGTGCCGGAATCTGAATGCTATCGAAATCGCAAAAACTACGATGATGTAATATTGCAATTTATTTCACTCGAACCCTACGCTTGGAAAGAGATACTTATAGTCTAATGCAATTCTCCGCAGAGCATTTTGAACTGTTCGGACTATCGCAGTAAAACTTGGCATTTTTGCTTGTCAGTCGCCGCGTTAGCGAAGCAGTGGACGGTGCACTGCTTGGTGTCGAAGGTGTACCACTGCTTGTAGAAGGAGCACCGCTGGTATCAACTGAGTCAAACAATTCCGATGATGAGCAGCTCAAAACTTCTTCAACTGTGTCGGTTCTCATAATTAGATCTTTGCTCTTGGCATATATATCACTTATAGAAGGCTGTGTAGCGTTTTGAGAAATTACTTGTTGCTTGTGTTGGTACTGACGATTTCCACGATGACGTTTGTATCTTATCAGAAGATATATCAGCCCCAGCAGAAATCCTTGAGAACCGTTGAAAACAGTGAATAAAACGTGCGATACCTTCAGTGTAGATGCACCTTCGGCGAAGTATTGAAATGCCTGAAATATTGAAATGTATTTATTGCATTCTATGGTGATTGGCGATGTACCCACGGTGCACCGAGAACGATTTGCATTGAAATCAGCAGAGTAATCTTTTGCCACCGCTGCGTATTCCGCGCACTTGGACTGATAATTATTCTGTTATTTTTGTCATTTCTCATGCGATTAACGAAAAAAAGTTGATAAATAATAATGATAGTGAACAGTATGTCGAAGAAAACCAACAAAGAAGTCGGGAGAACAACGCCGTAAAACATGTATCGGTTGTTTTCTTGGTCGGTGTCCGGTCTTATCCAACAGCTTAAAATGCAATTCGATTGCAAACAGTTATTGAGAATGAGATACTTTGGCCCAGCTCTGAGAGCTGATCGCGGGGCGATATGATAAAGAAAAAGACTTGAAATAAATTTCAATATTGGTTGGCCTAACGAACTTCTCCCGCAAAAAAACGTGGGCGTCGGGTTCCTGGCGCCTTCATGGAAAATAGGAACATTTCTCGGATTGATAAATACATGAACTACTTACTAGCCATCGCCACGAGTGAAAAAACCGTCATAATCGTTGTCGAACTTCAGCCATAAAAAAACCGTTAGCAGAATGGGTAGACCTGAAATAAATCTCTGTGATGACAATACATTAAACAATTTACCGGATAAACTTAACCTGTGCATATGGCGCTCGCAAGGTAAATGTTTGTAGCAATTCGCAGTATTTTAGCTACTTTTGTAAACGCAAAAACGAGTTCAATAACTTGTATTCCTTGAACAATGGTCCACAGAACAACACTGATCAAACAAGTGTAGAGAACAGCTGCTGTGTATTTGCAAGTTGTGTTGCCAGTATTGACAGCTTTTTGATCGATCAGTACTGTGAAGATGATGAAGTAACAAAAGAGGGTAGCCAGATATGGCAGCCCAAGCAATCGATTCGATTTTGGTGAGCCACTTAGTCTGCGCATAAATGGAATGGCTTGGAAGGCAGTAACACTGAAAAATTCTTCAAAAATGTTGCACGACCGACGATCCTCCAAAATATACGAAAATATATTTTATTTTAATAGCTTGCATTTCTGCGAAATTTTTGCGAGAGGTTTTTGTGATTTAAAAAATAGTTGACCCTAATTCAGATTCTGAAATAGGATACCGTATATCTTTTAATAGTATAACCCTCTCTAATATTGCTACCCCCTCCAGTAGCACTAAAGAGTACGGTAACAAAAGCAGCCCAAAATTGCCATTTTTTCGTGTTATCAACATTTTTACGTGCAATGTCTCATATTATATCATAATTGGTGCAAGATTTGGTGATATTAGAGCAGTTTTGACGCAAATCTATTAGAAAACGGAGCTTTTTAGCAAGCAATACAGGAACTGAATAATAGTACAATCTCCCTAGCGATGGATCGAAAAATAGTGCGACCAGTAGGGTTTACCCTGTTTCGATTTTTTATTTCGGAAAAGGAAAAGGAATTCCGAAATAAATAAAATTCAATCGGAAACGGAATTTTT
>JAQGCX010001146.1:0-12079 GCA_034700205.1 Plectus parietinus
GAGGCTACGCAGTTCTGCGTAGTCAGTTTTCATGTTGGCGTGTGCTCAAACAATTGATACGCATTTTTTGCACTTATCCGGGTTCGACTGTACAGGGCTACATAGACTTCGCACGCTCGCCGCACGTCAGCGTTTTTTGCGAACAAAAATCAAGAATAAATAAGCGCGCGTTATTTATTCTTGGTTTTTGTTCGCAAGAAACGCCGGCGTGCGGCGAGCGTGCGAAGTCTGTGCAGCCCTTAAATACTGAAAATACATTTTTTATAGGCTTTCCCAAAATTTGCATATGATAACGGTTAACAGTACGTTTAATGCACGATGTTATAAACTTTTCTGGTCCTGACCACTGCCGATGTGTATTGTTTAGTTCTTAATATGTATACGTGAATGTGAAAAGCTTGCAAGAGATTCAAGACAGAATAAAATTGTATCGAACGTATCGTAACCTCATACAGTGCAAGCCATAAGCGTAATACTTACAATAGCAAAAATCGAATGAATCAAATGAATATGAAGCATGCCGTAGTAACCACAAAAGATTTTCAAAAATACACACCGAACTATCACGTAACCGTCAACAAAGATGTAAACAGAAAATTTCCATGTCAAAAACGTCGCAGCTTTCCTGCGCTTTGCTTGTCGGATTATTTTTCACTCTGGATTTGATCGAGAACACAATCATTATTCTGATGCTGTTTAAGGCGATTTCCGGAACTGAAGCTGTCTGAAAAAATGAACTGCTCTTGGCTCAGGGAGCTGTCCACAAATTACGTAACCCTATTTTTGGCCTTTTTTACCCTCTCCCTCCTGTAACCTAGGCGTAACCCGGAAATTGCCCAAAACCACCCCCTTCTAATGCTGTAGCATACAAATATCGATTTTTCGTAACCGACCCTCCGGACCACCCCCCCCCTCCCCAAGGGTTACGTAATTTGTGGACAGTCTCAAGGTACTGTAAAGGTCGCCAGATTGGAAGGAATTCCCCAGCCAGCCGCCGACATAACCCCGAAGCCTCTGTCCATGTTCTGCGAAGAGCGGTACGGGTAATAAATATGCAAATGAAACCTGCGTGCATACCGTACCGCAAAAATTTAAGACAATATGAAGCCGCCTTGTTGCAGCTCGAACACTTCGATCACATCTTCGTTTTGCAGTTGCAGCGACGACGGCGTGTCTATGTCCTTTATCCGACTGCCGTCCATCGTGAATCGATAGTTAAGCACGCTGTGCCCTTCCCGCATCGCATATTCTCTGAACAATGTGCCCATCTCAGTTGTTGTCGCAACAAGAAATTCCCTCGTTTCGTTTCTCTGGCTGGTCAGCTTCAGTTTGACCTTCTGGACGTCGGCAAAAGCAGTTGGCGTCGTTGGAGTCGTATTGTCTGGTGTTGGCGTGTTTTCAGTGCTATTCAATGAAGAATCGGAAGGGAAAAACGGTTGTTGAAGCTGGTGGCTTTCAATGACGTCAACATCGACCAAATTGTTCAGATCTGGATTCATTCCTAATTCTTTTGCTGTATCAGTACCACAAATTATTTTTCCAGTTGTGCGATATCTGAATCGCATTGAAAGGAATTCGTGATTCTGGATTTGTGCATATCGCTTCAGCAAGTCTTCCAGAGAATTATTTTCGGTGACTGTATACTCACCGCCTTGATGTCGTCCTTGTTCGAAAAAGAGAATTCTCACGAACTGAACATCGAAAGTTCTCTGCGGCGTTTCAGTTCTGTTTTGAGTCTCGGGAGACGAGTTCTGGATTCTTTGACCTTCCTTTTCAGCGTATGACACCAGCTCAACAAGTCTGTCGTCGGCTTCGGCTTGAGCGGTTTGATTCGCCCGACCGACAGCACCTGTTTCCACCAGTGTCGGCTGATTCTCTTTTGTCTAAAAAATATTTAAACTTGAATACTATTTCAGTTAGAGATGTGGTCGGTGCACCGGGACTGGACCGAGGTCATTTTCGTGGACCGATTTTTCGGTTAAATTATCGGTCCCTGGACCGGGACCGAAGTGGGACACCTTGTGGTTATAAAAAGTGTCCCACTTAAGAATTTTTTTATAGTAAAATTGAGTCGACTGAGGCCCAGTGTCCCTCTTTGGAAGTTTTCACTACGTATGCCACATTCAGGGTCGCTTCGTAGTGGTTACGGTACCCTGGGCTGAGAAATAAAGGGATTCCGCTTGAGAGTTCATTATTTCTAGGTTTACGATATGCTGTGGGACATCGGATGTTAGGGAAAAAATGATATTAAAGAGAGAAATTTTATTTCGTCTTCTCCTGCACCCTCTTATATCCTATTTCGACTATATTTTGGAAAGTTAAGTTTGGCAACTAATTCAGTGTTCAAATATTTTTAGACATACCGTATCTGAGGTGTTGAGTGGGGACTGATCGATAATTTCGATCTGTTTGACTTTGATGTCGAAGTGGTCATTCACACCGATTGATTCCAGAGTGTCTGTGTGTAAGATTGCGATACCGCCGTACGAAAATTGCAGAACATCGATATTCAGACTCTTGAGCTTGGCGTATTGTTTGAAAACTTTGATGAGTGGATCAGTATAATTCGCCTTCAACATTTTTCGTTTCCGTTTTTGATCGGTGAATGTGATTTTGATCAATCTGTCGATAGTGTTGCTTGGAGACGGCGCGTTTCCTTTTTGAATTTCAGACTGACTGTCTCGGTTATTTGAACGACTGACTTCCTCGTCATTAAAAGTGTCCTCAGCAGCAGTTTTAACCCGTTTTAACCAGTTTAACGGTTCCGGAAGAGGTACAGTATTCATGCGACCAATGCCGTGCTGCTCTTGCGGTATCGAAACAAGATTAGATATTCTTCCAATAGCTGACTGATTCGCAGACAATACACTGGTGGACCTCCTGTTAATATTGAATTTGACTTCAATGATATCGTCCGGTTCTAAATTCAGAAGTTCAGGTGTGTCAGTGTCTTTAATTCGACGGCCGTTGAAAAATAATCGGAAAAAGTATATCGGATGTCCTGAACGTCGGGAATATTCGTTCATAATGTGTGAAAATAGTGTCGATCGAGAGGTCAAAAGGCACTCCTCTTGGCCTTTCTCGTCGAGTAATTGCAGATCAAACATTGATGAATTGAAATTGTTGCTCTCAGTTCCGTGCGCTACGCTTTGCGTTTCCATTTTGTTCTAAAAACGAAGATAAAGTGACTTCAGTAATGAAATCTAATTGGCGTGGGTGAAAGCAAAGCTGGATCATAAGAATTGGCTGCACGCGCGGAAAAAAATCAGTGAGACTACTCGCTAGGAGCTCGACTTAACCATTCCCAGTAATTGTGATAATTGACACCGACGCCACTATCAATAATACTGACGTCACACCCCATTGTTTCTTGTTGATTCTCTTTTTGTCGTTCGAACAATCAAATAAAGCAAGAAAAACTGGCAAACGAGCATCGACGGAACGAGCATCAACGGAGCGAGCGAGAGGGGACTCTTAAGTCTCAGGTTATGGAGTGAAAGATCCATCAGCTGTCTGATTTTGACGAGGTCAATTATAATTAGCTTATCATGTAAAAACAGTTCTATTCCTGAATATTTTACTATTGTAAAATGCCGCAGTAAAGTATTTTCACTGCACTGTACGAAATTTTTTACTATTACTATAATTTTTCTAAATTACTGTTTTATTACTAATTATAGTCATTTTTTCTGAAAGTAAACAGTTTTTCAGCTTAGCTGTTCAAAAATAATCTTAAAAATTTAGCCTGCGGCACCAAAAATAACTAAATTTTACCTTGCTGACCATAAATTGATTAAATTTTACCTGTGGCGCCCCTTAAGCAAGAAAAAAAAGCAGCCCAAAAAATTTTCCTGCATCGGATATTTTTCCGGTTTTTTGCTGTTTCTTTACTGTTTTTTTACTGTAGTAATTACTCTCTGTACTGTACTACAGTACTTTTTTGGAAAATTACTATTCTGTTCTCTACTAAACTGAAAATGTTCTACTATTGCAACACTGAAGTTAGGATTGATTTATTTATCATAATTTCGGCACGATAATTTTGACTTCTATGGGAGAAATATCGCTTCGCTAACTCTCATTGCAATGAAGCCATAGACTACATTTTTACCCCAAGTAAGCCAGTAGCAGAGGTCAACAATCCAAACCTAATGTTGTTAGGGTATTTGACAATCCTGCGGTTGACGCATATGTTGTGGTCAAAATTTGTGTTGGAAACAAAATTTCAAAAATCGGCCCACGGCCCACCCTTTTTTCCGTGGGCCTGGGTGGTTCGTGGGCCGTGGGCCTGTCCGCGGGCCTCTGTCCGGCCCACGGGCAAATCATGTAAATTTTTCTGCAAATGTGCAATTTTATCTACACAAGACACAAGTTGCCACAAAATGAGACACCGCATCTAAATGTCACCTTGTGAAAAAAGCGTCATATAATGCATTCCCGATCACCAAAATCAGATATTGTAGGTACATAATTTCAACTCAGTGGGCCGTGGGCCGGTTCACTGCCCACAAAATTCTCAAAAATCGGCCCACAGCCCACCCTTTTTTCTATGGGCCTGGGTGGGCCGTGGGCCGGCCCATGAACATCACTGGTTGTGGTACATACGTATTTTGTAAGCCAAATTCTGGACATTAGATTGAACTAGCTGAATCTCCTGTCACCATTGCTTCGCTTACGAATAGGCTGCATGTAGTTGCGTAACATTTATCTACCGTATAAATCGGATATATGCAATTCGATAAAGCTGGCCAAAATTTGTATTTACCCGATAGTTGCATTAATCTGGTTACATTTAAGTACTAAACAACTTCATTTAACCGATTATTGAGTTGCATTTAACCGATTGTTGCATTTAACCAACTTGCATTTATCCGATTTATACTGTAATTGCTCTACTTGTTCAACTTCGCATGTTCTGATACAAACTGGCTGATACGTGTACGTATAAGTTTTATTTAAAGTTCGACGACGGTAATTGGCTGAATTACTGGGGCAGCGGTCAATTGTTGATCATTGAAATGCATTTGATGTGGCTCATGTTCGTGAACAGATGGGACAATAGATACAGGTGCTTGAATTCGGGGGTCAGAATACAAAATAAATTTTCGATTATCGCGAGCCGAGGGGATTTTTAGCTGATGCATCACTGACATTCGAATTTGTTGAGTGCCTTGCACCGCTAGAGTTGAAGAAGAGTCGGAATTCGCTACCAATCGAGTCCATTTCAGGAAAGCGCGTCGATATGGTTTGACAAATGCAATCGTAAGAAGTGCATTGAACAGAGGATTGTAATTGTAGACAACTGCAGCCAAAGGAGATTCCCCTCCATCCACCATCATCGTTCCCAAATACTGTCGACCATTGGTGGGAATAGTTAGGATGATTGGAATAGCTGTTTCAGTTATTATGCAAATAAGAATTCCGATTTCGTCTCTGAATCGTCGACGACTTGATGATGAAGCATTGTGTGGACCGATTTGGCGAGAAACTTGACGAAATGTGCGATATAGACGAATAACAAGCAGTAGAGCGATAAAAGCAGCAATACCATATGTGATAAAACAACCAAAGGTAATGATTTCTGTACACCATTGGCAAGTACTATCAGAAAACTTGTAGGAACAGACATTGTCCAGACCAATCGACATATCACTGACCAAATAATATCCGCGGCCAGCAATAGAAATTGTTGGTACAATTGTCATGAGAAAAATGGCAAAAATGATGCGCGCTTTTGTCAAATAATACTCGCCAGTTTTTGTGTATAGCAGAAGATAGCGATAACCAGCTAGAAGTGGGATGTAAAACACAATATAGAGACCGGACCACTTGTTGAAGACATTCGCAACGATTGTACAGGAAACAAGAGTGATTTTGAATGAAAAATAGTAACAAGCAAAGTAGAAGGACAAGACAATTCCTCTCGCAACGCAGTGCAAGGCATTTATCATTGAGATAGCGCTGATGGCAAATTGAAAGTTTCCCAAAGACTTAGTTTGTTTACCAAAGGCAATGATCAGAATATTGATTGGAAGACCTGAAAAAATTCGTTTTGTTTAAAAATCAGGATTTCATGTCAAATGGGCGGGAGACTAATCTTAGCAATTGGCACTAATCAATTAAACTGGAATCCGGTAGGTGGGTTTCATATCATTTACCAGCTTTTTAGCCGAACGTTGTTATATCTAGTGTTCCCAAACTACAGTATCCTTCCCATGTACACATCTGCAAAAACATTGTTACTCACCGAAAAGTAAGCTCGGTAGCCAGAAGTAAGCTTGAATAAGCCACTCTTGTTTCACAAAGAAGTATGCTTCTGGTTCCCAGCGTTCTATCTCATAGGAATAATCATCCGTGATATTCAGTGTTTCATTCATGGTCACTGAAAAAACTAAAATGTTTTCTCAATTCATTCGACCAACTAATATCACTTCAAAGTAGTCATAAAAATTTCAGTAGTCTAGCGATCGTTTCAAAAGCAGCAATATCAAATTTATGGTACGGATATTTTTTTATTACTCAATGCATTTCAAACTCACTCGTTTGCTGCGGGGCTCCGGTTCCGTCGAATTAGAAACGATGCGGAAATTGTTCACAGACCAAACTGGATGATTATGGCCTATGAAGGCGTTTGATTATCGACAACATTATATACGTAATCTAAGCTTCCTCCTACTTCGCTGCGGTAAAGGACAAATCTATTTTGTCGTGCGAAATGTGACATGTTCTTGACGTATACGACACGCGCCTTATTGAACAAAAGGGGCTTCCTGTCTGAAGATTGCGCACATGATGTTGAAGATTATAGCTGTTTGCTTGTTTCCCACGCAAAAGCCAACTTAGCAGGAAGCCAACGAAAGAAAGTTTTTCTCATTGTGCGGTGTTTGATCAGCTGATTGCTCGTCAGCAGGACAACAAAATACGTCATTAAGAGCAATATGGTATTTTTAAGAAATAATAGCCCAGCAGAAATAGTAGCCCATGGGTTTTTATTTTCAGTACTAGGCAACACTAAATTTACCCCAGAATCGATGACAATTGGGTATAGTATGTTGATAAATGTGACCAATGGAGGTATTTTACATCGTTCATTCTTTCTGCATTGAGAAACAGGTCAATGAATGTAATTTGTGCCATAACTGTTCGAAAAAATTGCCATCGAAAACCATTGATTTTGACGCTAATTTTTGCTTATGAGGAGGTTGAAATAATAATAGTTCACGAAGAAATAGTAGCCTTAGGTCCAGGGAGGTTGGAATAATAGAAGCTCAGGGCTACTATTTCTTAAAATACGGTATTTGAGATGTCGGACAAGACAAATACGTCTGGTTAATTTTGTCTGCGCTAGATCATCGCTAGATAATAATCATCCGTGATATTCAGTGTTTCATTCATGGTCACTGAAAAAACTAAAATGTTTTCTCAATTCATTCGACCAACTAATATCATTTCAAAGTAGTCATAAAAATTTCAGTAGTCTAGTGATTGACACAAACGCGCAGACAAAATTAACCAGTAATACGTATTTGTCTTGTCCGACATCTCAAATACCGTATTTTAAGAAATAGTAGCCCTGAGCTAGTAGCACTGAACTTAGCATTTGTTAATGATGACAATATGGTGAAATCGCATTCGTAACATGATGTTGAGCTGAAAAAGCGTCTGATTTTTTGCTGATCTTTTCCAAAATCGCATTGCGCGCTTTTGCAGTATACCATTTTTCATTTTTCTTTCAATGATAGATAAAAGAATTCTTCATTGATGATGATATAACATACAGTAAAAGAATTCTTCATTGATGATGATGCAACATACGGTAATTTTTTAAAAATCCAGCGATGGCATTTGAACATAAAAAAAACAAAAAATTTCAAAAAAACATGCGAAATTCTACCAGCGATTGTACTAAACCAAGAAATTCTTCAAGCCAAAATAACAGCAATTTTGTACACAATCGTTTTTCATCCTGTGTTAGAACGAAGCAATTTTGACCACTGTTGTCTTTTTGGCTAATTATCCTGAGCTACCTGAGCTACTAAATTAATCTAAAATCAGCAAAAAACGTATGTATTTCTCTGTTTGTGCCATGTTATATACAATTAAAATCTATATAACATTGCGCAAACAAAAAAATGCATACATCATTTGCTGATTTTAGATTAATTTAATAGTTCAGGCATAAAAATCAAGTTAACTAGCCAAAAAGACAACACTGATTTTGACCAATGACAAATTTTTCACGGCTTTTTCAGAAGTTTTAGCATGATATTGATTATCCCGATGCTCTGGTCATCTTTAAGTGCGTATACGTTCTTGATGCCATTGATATCTACAGGTACATATTCTTTTAACTTTGCAATTATAAGCTTTGTAAATATAAAAATCACCTTGAATTGTCCACTGTCGATTTGCGACGAAATTTGTCGTAATATCTAGATTTCCGACTGTCAGATCAATTTGTTCCGCGAAGTAGCTCCACGTAGAGAACTGAAATATGTTGTTTTCCAGTTTTCCAAATTTTATTGATTCCTTCACCCAGTTCATCTCTACTTATCAATTATTTGCAGGCTTTGAATTCTGGCTATATCTGCGAGGGATCGAAAAAATAAAAGCCCCGTCTCTAATATAAGCCCTCCTCGGCTTGATCTTGATTAAAGCATGCATTCAGTATAGCATTTTCACATGATTTATATGCATTTCGGCTATTTATTAACTATTTTGAGGTTCAAAAACGCTCTTTTGTCAAGTTTTAGTTGAAGACTTAAAGGTTTTGTCAAATATTTGTACTGAAAATCACCAAAAGTCAACGATTTTGCGTGAAAATTTTTGATATCCCATTGATTGAGAAATAGAAGCCCCGTCTTCAATAGAAGCCCCATCTAGCGAGGGATCGAAAAATAGAAGCCTCGGGGCTTCTATTAGAATAAACACGGTGTTTATTATCGAAAAGGCTTGTTTTACTCATATTTGGTCTGCGGCTGCTGCGGCTGAAAATATTTTCCCACAAATCGTACCTTAATTTTACATTGCACGTTTGTATCGTTGGGCTCAAAAACACAGTCGCTTTTCAGTGTCATTGGGTCTATAAGAAGTACATCGCCATTGAAACGGATTCCCACTTTGCTTGTAAGTATTTGATCTTCAGATGGCGCAGCGCTGAAATCCTTACTTTCATACCCATTTTCATTCCATTTTCGAAGAAAAACAACAGAGAAATTCAAAACATGTTACAAAAAGTGTTAAGCTAACTGATATCCAACAGTAATGTCGACGGGCCAGTCCGCAAAAGTTTCTAAAAGCGGCCTGCGGGCCGACCCGGCCCACACAAAAACTCAAAAATCGGCCCGCAGAAATTTCTCGGCCATCCAGCCGACTCTACAAAATAAAATTTCTTTCGCAATTATGACCACATAATTTTTTCATTGTCTACATATGCGCAAACACTTTGGAGCTAGAAATGAAACACAAATCTGAAGCAACTGCTGAGAATAGTGTGAGAAACAATGTGGCTGTGTTACTACTTGAGTAAACACTTTCTAAAACCGGGCCGCACAGAAACTTAGAAAATCGGCCTGGCCTCGGCCCGCGGCCCACACTTTTTCTGTGGGCCGGCCCGTGGACATGATTGATATCCACACATCCTAATTAACAATTAATTTGCCAATTGCAGTTTTCAGAACCAAATAATGCAAACTTGTTGATCAATTTTATTTCAGGAATGAAGATTTGCTCTCGTGGAACGACGATTTGACGAATTCCAGCGTAGTCTTCCGGATTCCATTTGATTTGAGAATCTTTCCACTTCTAAAATATTTTTCAGATGAGTTTGCCGCACTAAATAATGTATACAAAGAATTTATGGGGTTGGGAGGGGAGACAAACATTCACTTTCTGTAAGACTAAGAAGCTGTTTTGAAAAAGGTATTTTTTCAGCGGCTGCCTCATGGCATCTGACGACCACCAAATGGTGAAAAATTTTGTCCACTTTGCACGCTGAAGATAAAAATTGGATATTTTGTAGTGTCGGAGACAAAATATTGACCATTTCTTACCGCTGGAGGCAAAAATTTGACCATGTTTCCCTGCCAGTGTCCCCCCCCCGAGAGCCGGAGGGTCCCTGGCATATACTAAAAAACTTTGCGTCGAGACCTAGTGTCCCGCGCTTCAGCGTTGTGGTATATAAATCGATAGTACTATGTTTTGTGTTGTCCGATCAGTCCCGAAAAAATCAATACCTATGTTTTCTGTTAGTTACAGTACTTTTCCGCCCGGTCTGGTCGCCGTGTTCTCGATATTACCTGTAACGCTGGTCCGAGATCAGCTACATTCTGACCGGCGACCGGGGGGGGAGGGGGTCGTCAAAAGTACGGTACTTCGTGTCGGGATTTTGGCGCAAAATTCAAAAATTCAAATTTTTTGCGGCCTTCGGCCGCCGGCGGTCCAGCCAGGGGGCTGTATGTACCTAGCCTCCCTCCCCCTGCTTACAGATATGGTTCCTGGGGCTTTTAGGGAGGGACCCTGATGTAAATGCATCATTTGCATCCCCTATAAGCCGCCTCTGTCCCTTCTTGACCCATTTCTTTTTCAATACCCGAAAATCGAAATCGACTTTTACCCGTGTCAGCCAGACGTTGGTGGTCAATTTGCTCGATTGACTGCTCAGGTTAATGATGCGAAGAACAGTGAGCTCCAGTTCGACGTTCAACGTCTCGTTCGCTTCGTCTACTGGTCGAACTCGCGGATCGTAATAGCTATCCTTGAAGAGATTGAAGAGAAGTCTTCTTTCCGCTTGAGATGCACCAGAGCTCTGAATTGTAACAACAACAACAAAACCAAAATAGAGCAGCAGCAACATCATTGCAGACTTGTTTACTTTACAATGTACTAATACTGGGCGCTTTCTTCTTCGCCTTTAGTTGGAAAAACACTGCGCCGCCTTCGCTTTGGATTTATGACCGCCAACTGTGCTTCCTGTCTCGGCGGCGCGTCTGAAGTTCGAGACACAGGAAGCAACAATGTTTTTGAGTTTTTTTCGTGAACACGATTCGATGTGTTGAACCTTTGCACGCTCGGGCTATATTATTTTTGCTTGATGTAATTAAATGTGATTCATGAAAACCTCATCCTTTCTTTTGCACTACAATATTGCCTTACATTGCCTTGCCCTCGCTAATTTTGTTTATCGCTAATTTACGTTGGGTACTGTAAAAACGGAAATTTTGATGACACTTATATTTGGAGGCTTATCAAAAGTAGACAGATTGGCGGTACTTCAATTTGGTGGTTTTCTCCTTGAAAATGTAGTACAGTCAACCCTTCTTACAATGACCCTCTTATTACGAACTCCCTACAAATTCTCTCTGATAACGAACGAAGCAAAAAATTTCTTCGCACGCTTTGGTATGAAATTTACCAGTCTTATAACGAAGACAACAGAAATGACGTCATAGTCCCTCTTTAACAAACAAATTTTCCGATTTGTAGGAGTTCATTATATGAGGGGTTGACTGTACAAAGGAGAGCAAAAGGAGAGTGTAAGGACATTAAACTATGGGTGGCATTAAAATTTGGTGGTTGAACGCTGCCACCAAAACCACCAATATTACATGCGACCAATAATTTCCGGTTTGACAGTATGTACGTCTGTATGTATTATTTTGATCCATTTTCATTACTGCCAAACAGAAAAATGCTAATTTGTTTATTATTTTTGTTTTTTACTGCATTACAGCAAAAACTAGAGGGTGCATGATTTACCAATAAATACAGTGTTCGATGTGTTATACAATAGCAGTTGAATAGCAACGTCACACAGCATCATCGAGCTATAGCTATACATGTAACACCAATACCCAAACCCCCAAACTCCCCCCCACGCCCACCTCTGGGGGGGGGGGATTTAGTATCAAACATTCCTCAAAAATCCCATTCTATCCTGTTGTTAGTCTCCAACTGGCGTGTTCAGATAGCAAGGGAGCTTTATTACACGACGAGTAGAGCAGAGCGAACACAACATACATGAGAATGAATTCACAGCGAAATCGACTGCTTATATACAATTCCAGTTGACGAAAAACTA
>JAQGCX010001147.1:0-12068 GCA_034700205.1 Plectus parietinus
CTTTGATTGGATTATCCGGTTTTATCCGGTTTGATCTGCGGTTTGGCGGTTTTGCGGTTTGAAGATGTTCAACACTGCCAAGAACACAACAAACACACTTTTCCAACACGCATGCTGCGGAGTCTTGGTTGAAGATACGAAACGTTTCACCGTAGAATATGGTTCGCGAGTCCGAACACAGAAGCTTTGTCATATTCACATAATCCGGCTGAATGATAGGGTTGGCTTTCTTGTTGCCATAAAGACTTTGATTCAATTCTGCACTGAGAACAGCAGCATTATCGATGACCAGGTTCAAGGCTCCGGTCGCCAGCTTCTTTTGAATGTCGGCCAACTTGATCTGGGCAACATTAGTCATCGCATACCGTTGCCCTCTGAAGCCGGAATAGTATGAAATTGAAATAAGCAAAAAGCCAAGAATATAGAGCGGATTGGAGTTGGTGGTCTTCCGAGCTGAGAAGACGGACTGTTCTATTGCGGACCAAAATCCGTCAGGAATCTCCCGGACACAAGTACTCTTCCAACCTTTGTGCGATTGTCGCATTGCTTTGAATGCAGCTTGTAAAACACCTACTCCAAATAGTAGAAGAATCCACAAATATATCCAGTAGAATTCGTACACGAAATAATCCGGCGGCTTACTTCGACCAATTGGCACTCCCGCCACGAAACCCACCTCTTCGGGCTGCACCGGCAAGGAAAACTTAAAGTCATTCATCGCTTCCACAGTAATCGGCATAAGTTCCGCGGAAGCATTGATAACACCGTCAGCAATCATCCCATACATTCCATCCCAGCCCGTTTCTGTCAACTGTGTATCGCCATCGCCATCGCCATAATTATCCGTTTTCACCATTCTCACGCGCAGATGGGCGCGTTTCACAATATCTTTCCATATTTCCACGTAGAAACCGGGCTGGCAATTGGCTGACCACCAGTTTTTCGGATCGGTCCCGCACGGATTCAACGTGGGATACACGATGCGAACGTAGCCGAGCCGCACCAGCGCCATTCGAACGGTCGAGACAATGTTCTCAACCTGGACGTCAATCGTTGCTGCTGGAAAAAAAATCGACAAAGTGCATTGCGCCATGTTGATGCAAGAAGCTCAAGTGTCACTTGTGATCCGCAGCCATCCAAGTACCGATGCCGCTTCTGGCAGTTCCGGACTACAAGTGACGTAAGCAAGTTTCGATTTGCTTCGTGACGTTTGTGCTCGCCGGCTGCAGTTTGTAGCGCTCACTTTTAGCAATTGTTCGGTATTGTGTGAGTCTGATCTGAGAGCGTGGGCGATTCGATCTCAGTCCAAAACAACACCGACCCAGAGATCAACCAACGAATCAACGGTCTCAGAATTCCGTGGGTACTACAGTATTCTATTGAAAAGAATTCCGTACACCCGGGTTGACATTGGCAGCCTTGCTCTCGCAGATGTATCTTTTGAAACGGACACTTTTATCGATACATTTGCAAAGAGAAAATCATGAAGAATGAGCATCGCTCAGAAAGAAAATACGAATGAAATAGACGGCGACCGAGCAGATGAGTGTGAATCGAAATCAGATCTCGTCGCTCCATTCGTCGTTGGCAGGGCCGTCGGGCAAGATGTACATCTTGTGCGGCGGCTCAAAACGCGACATCACATCGCCGTACAGCGGACACAGCAGCGTCTCCACCAGGAACATCGCCGTCACCACCCACGACCACAGGTGAGCCGCCGCCCAGGCAGCGGGGAACTGGCCGAAGCGACGCGGCGTGTGGTCCTTCCAGTCGAACCAGATGGTCGCCAGCGCCCCCGCCGACACCGCCCACATGAACAGTCCACTGAGCGCGAAGCAGTGGTCCACGTCCGAGCCGACCGTCTTGCGCCGCAGCAGGTCGAGCAGCTGCATGCCGACGGCGGCCAGCGACAGGAACGCGAGTATGGTGGGCAGCAGCAGCCACAGCGTGTCCAGACAGCCGACGTCCGTCGAGCAGTAACGCCGACTCAGGTCGACGCGCATGCACACACTCGTCTCCGGCACGAACAGCGTCAGCGTCACCGTCTGATGATCGGCGGCGCAGTCGTTGGCGTGGCTGTACTTGTGCTCAAGCACGGACAGCAGAGTGTGTTTACACGTTTCGCTCTCGTTGGCCATCGATATGAAATGAGCGGGGGCCAGTTCGACGCACACTTCGGTCGGCACCAGCAGCAACAGCAGCACCGACAGCGCCATCGCCAGCTGCACCACCTTGAGCAACACCAGCATACGCATCTTATTCCGTAATCCTGACGCAGACGGACGCACCGGTCAGCAATGCAAGTACACAAAACAATGAAGCAACGAAACGAAAATTGATTATCTCGAATGTTGCGTCAAAAGTAAAAAACACTCTCTGTTGAATAAAAATAAATCAACGCCTTCACTCGAAATTTTTCGCGAGGGCGCTGTTTTTAGGCGCAGTACAAAGAGAGCAAAGAAGAATTCCAACGAAGTGGGCACGCAGTCTCATTGTGCATCCGAATTTAAATTCTATTGTGACCGAACGAGGGGATAGAAAAAATTCACAACAAGTTCGAGGATCAATTACGACGATGTACAACGGATATGCTCGTCGTGATATTGCTGCGCGTTCGCAGACGATGTATGGAGTATCTTCTGATCGGGAAAGTTTATACAGTAGAGTATGGCAGTATACAAAAGTAATTTTATTGTTCAAAAATAGTCACAGTAATACTCGCCGAAGCTCTTATTTTCAACCCTGGCGCACATTAAATGTAAAATATGTGGTCAATATACAATTTTAAAGTGAAACAAGGGTGATTAAAACTTCAGATCTCGTGATACTGTGCCTGCGCCTCATAGGTCTCGGCTTTAAGTGGGTTTCGCGGGTCCCTTGGCCAGGTGCTTGTTGAAGATAAAGTGCTGCAGGCATTTGATGAAGCGCATGCCTTTGGTGTCGTTGAAGTCGTCGCAGCGCGGCTCGAGGCTGAACACGAATTGCGAGGCGCCGGTGCACTTGGTGTTGGCGCGGTAGATGGCGTTGGGGCCGGTGACGCAATCGTAGACGCCGGCGTTGTTGGCTCCACAGTCGACGAGCATCTGGTTCTGGCACTGGTTCGTTCCCTCGACTCCAGGCGCCAGTGGGGCTGCGGGCGCCTTTTCATGTTTCGCATTCGCCGCAGGTGCAGCAGCAGCGGTGTCGTTCGCTTGACGTTTGTCTCGAACAGCTGAAGCAGAATAGAATACAAATGATGCAGTTTCACGCTGATCTGAGGCAAAATTATTGAAATGCCATACCGTCTTCTTCAATGACTTCCACTTCGTGAATAGGCATTGTCAGGCAGTTGTCAATGTTCGACTGACCGAACATGTGAATGGCCAACTGGCGATTATAGCTCTTGGGCGAAACACGCAGTCCCAATCCTTCCGTGCTCTGAAACAGTTGAAATACAGTATACCACGTTTGCTTAGTTGCGACTGACCATTCCTGTGGGATTGCGCAGAATCAAGCATTTGTTCGCAGCCACTGCTCGAATGACGGTGATTTTCTGAAAGAACAACTGCGTTGCAATGTGCACAAATGTGAACCGACCTTGTCACTATCATGAAACTTCTGGATAAACTCGGCCTGTCCAACGGGCATGTCCAATGGATCTTCGGTGACACATGTCGGTGTGTTGACGATCGCCATCGTCGATAAGACGGTCACCGCGATCACGGCACACGTCCACAGGCCAATACCGAGGACTTGTTTCGTCTCCTGAAAACGAAACCAGATGTGCGAAGACGCGACGGCAGCGGACGGAAATAGCCACAACAAGGCAGATCAATACCATTTCGGTCGAGTCGCTCGGCTGACAGGTACTGACCGACGGCGTTGGAAGACGACCAAACGACGACAAACAATTGAACGACAACGCACCGCGCTTGGCATTATATGCGCGCAAAAAATGTTTGGTGGCCGCCGAAGCGGGGAGAATAGGCAACTGGTTGAAGACCAAGTGGACTCGCACTAATTGTTGACAGCAGTGAAAGCCCATCTATCTGCGGAGAAAAGAAAGTGGCGTCGTCAATTCTCAATCATCCGTGCCACACGCGCGATTGGGACGCTCTCGACGTAGGCAACCGGTACGGCTCGGAAACAGGCGTGTTAAGATTTATCTCAAATGGCATTCAACAATAATACAATTTGTTGCGCTCCGACGGCGACGCCTATTGACACCAAGAGATTGCTGACGAATTCCAATCTGCGAATACGGTATGACTGACAACTGACATGATCGCAACGCTCCGCTGAACATAACGCATGACGCAGACCGAACCGATTTAGCTCCGCGTGATTTGAATCAATTATCCTTCGATTCAACATATAGATCAAATGGAAACCGCATTTTTTCTCACAGATCAGAAAGACGATAGGATGGCTTGCTTTGTTCTCATTACGTACGAATTTATCAATGCCATGGTTCAACTAATTCTCATGCAAGTAAGTTTTTTTCAAATGATTTCAGATTCGAAATATCACCGCCATGATTGATGTTGATCTTGTGTCGCCTGTTGAAGCCAGGATTTTCCTCATGTACAATCATTCTGTTCTTTAACTGTATTTCTTATCAATATCTTTTGCCTTGGAAACGACTGTTGATGAAAATAATCGTTCAAATAGTTTTCAAAAGAAAACGTCCTATATTCGTATATGTGTCCCGATTACGTTTGAAAAATTCTAATGCGGACCGAATAAAAGTTGCTCTTCGTTTGCAAATCAGAGCATTTAGAGGTGCTTCACGAAACTTGTCGCAGAAGGCAATGTTGCGTACTTGATTATTGATGTTTTCGAGGATACATATAAAAATCTGTACTTTCTTCTTGTGATGTGGATTGACGAAGCTTGGAAATAGTTTTCGCACTGCCCCCTTTGAAGCGTGCATGTCTGGCGAAGCAGGGCGTTGGGGCAGAAAATCAAAGAACGAAACATCACTGAATGGCAGGAAGGGACAACGGCGAACAAAAGGCCAGTGTTGGCCGAGTTGGGCACTGTGTTGGACAACCAGTCAATCGGCCCTTGCCCCATCTCAAGGACTGCTGCATATGAGCGCTCACACAGGTCGATGGCCACTGCACTAGAAATATTTTTTACCGCAAGCCAATTGAAAGAACACGTATTTTGAACTCTCACACAAGTAACAAACGAATTTGGGCAGTGTCGTCGTCCAGGTGTGTTAAGGCGAGCGGATTATCGTAAAATGCAATGGTGAGTGGATTAGATAGGAAAGCAAGGGGTGCTGCTCTAGTCAAGGGCACAACAGTCAATGGTATTCGAATATCGACAGCGGCAAGCTCGAACATGGTGCGTAAGAACTATCACTAATGGACGTAAGATCACGTAATCACACGAAACCTGACGCAGAGACCAATTAGCAGCGAAGACCCTCCTTGCGTCGCTGCAGGCAGATTTTCCACTGTTGCTGGGCAATCTTGAGCATGCGACCAGGTGGCTTGGTCATGTAGATCTTGAACTGAGTGGGGGAGACGCACTCCTGGGCCATCTTGATGACGCCGTTCATCCAGGTGTAGCACGTCTGCACCTCGCCGACGCCGGTGCCCTTGCCGCAGTCCAGAATCAAGTCGACGCAACGCGGCTCGCGCTGTTCCAACGGCAAGTCCAGACCGCTGGGGCGATGAGCGAAGATGCCGACACCCGGCTTGCCCGCTGTCGGCTTAGCATAATTGCCTGAACCAGCAGGGGCAGACTGCGCGGCTGGTGCCGCTGGTCCTGAAGCCGCTGCATGACCGGCTTCGGCAGAGGCGGCTGGAGCGGCTGCTGCTGCATGTCCGGCTTCGGCGGAGGCGGCTGGAGCGGCTGGTGCTGCATGTGCGGCTTCTGCGGAGGCGGGGGCGGTTCCGGGGGCGGCTGCTCCGTGTCCAGCTTCAGCGGAAGCTCCGCCAGCTGCTGCGTGTCCGGCTTCAGCAGAAGCACCACCAGATGCTTCGTGCCCAGATTCACCAGCGGTGTAGGCTGTCTCTCGTTTTTTGCGTGCCTGTTCAACTGAAATGGAAGATTGAAACTTGTTTTTTCACGTACATGAGCCAACTTGCGCACCGCGTAAAAGAAAGAGAGTCAAAGTAAGAACTTGTTTTTCGCATTAAGGAGAACCCGGAGAGAGTGAAAGTTCGGAGGCAAATTCGATCAACGGCTGGTGACGTCTACGGCCGCCGAAAGCGACGGCGGTAGACAGACTGAACCGAGGGTGTGACTTTGCATTCCAACGTGTTGTTCCTGGTTTTGTCTACCAATGAGCCGCGGGCTGACATGCAATACGACCGGCTCAATGAGAGGACGTTACTGACAATCGCCCTTTGTGCTCATGATGAAAATCGCAGAGACAGCGCAACAAAATGCATCAAACGTTCGTTGAGCAACACCTCCGCCCCAGGGACTGTCTGAACGGCAAGACAAATACACCAGCGCCCAGACGTAGAACCCGCTCAGCTCACCTTGCATCGGGTCGCGCAACAGGAACGTCTGCTGATGTTGGCAGAACTGCACAGCGTCGGGTCCCGCCATGCCTTCGACCACCTCTTCGCTCAGAGGTTGGTTGACGAGCTCAAGTGGACGTCCCGCTTCCGTCATCTACAAGAGTCACACACTGATTAACAACTCGGTTGGAAAAAAATCCGCCACTGGAAGTGACTCTAAAACGTTTTTTCTGTTTCATATCCGCAGTCAATTAAATTTCCCTCGGAAAACAAATCAACAAATCAGGCACAAACCTCCTGGGTCGCCATGGGCATGAGGTAGCAACGATTCTTGGTGTGCATGCGAACAACAGTCATGCCCTGCAACAATGATCATATCACGTGCTTATCGCAACTAATCATCAACAAATATGCATGAAAGGGTTTGTTTTCGAGCAGTTTTAAAAAGGCAAGAAACAGGTTTCGTGCTTGCAGATGAGAATAAACCAGCCGACGCTGTGTACCTTTTCTTCGATGTTGATTCGCTCAGTATCATCCCAGTGCGGTACCTAAAATTAATGCGACATAAGAAGGGATGGATTACAGTAATACACATTGTTACAGTACGCCGCGCAAAGGCTCACCTCTTTCGGGAAAGACAGTTTGCCGCTATCGACTTCGACGCGCCCGCAAGTGCGCTCCGGGTAGAAGCTGCTGGCAATGAACAGAGTGGCGATGGACGAGATCGCAGCGAGCACCACCACCGAGGCCACAGTGACGCATAGCCGACTCGAGCTCTGAAACGCACGGACGACTGTTGCATCACCTGAATGACAACTGAAGTTAAGGGAGAACAGACCGATTTCTCCATGGTAGCAGAGGTGTGAGAGGGACACAGGACGAATAGCGAACGGCGACGGTCGGGGTGGCTTTATCGAGTGGGGCCGAGCGCCCTGGGCGGCGCATTCCTTCACTGTCACGAACGATCGGTGTTAAATTATCGGCGACCGGTTCCTCGAAGACGCGCGTAGTCAAGCGTCCCTTTGGCCACGCTTCCCTCCAGAGAGAGACGTCTCTTCATGCCGGCATCACGCACGCAAATCCGCGTCAACTGATCGCACCGGTCAGTGCCCACTACTGTTGCTCTGCCGGCAGCTATGTCGGCCGACTTTCATCGCCTTATCGGTCAGGCCGTTCATCACCGCGCGTCCGTCGTGCGCAGACGATTCTTCCGCCGTCAACGCTCCGATCGAACCTGACTGACCACTGCGCCCTTGACGGCGTCTGTCGTCGTGTTTGTTTACGATTCCACTTCTGTCACGCTTAGGAATGTCGCCTCTCTCTCTCTTTCAATGCGCGACCATTACCGCGTATTGATCGACAATCGGAAGCCGATCAACCGACAAACCCATACGCAACTATTGCAACGGAGCATATGCATCGGTTCGGCGGATACCGTATACCCTCCTAAGCATAATGAACCTCAAAGCACAAACGGCGCTTAAGGCCGCTACATAACTTTGTTGGTTTTATTGGAAACAATAAAATAGCGTACAAAGCATAGCTCGTCGATTTATATGTTTTGTACACGATTTTATTGTTTCCAATAAAAGCAACAAAGTAATGTAGCGGCCTTTAGCGATGGAAACCGGGCTGCTCTAATGAAATGATACGATTAGTAACTGATCAGAGATCAGTGAACTGACAGCTGCGTAATTCGCGGGGCGCCGGATTTCTCAGTTGGGTTTGACGAGGAGGCGCCGGTTGACTCGTCTTGAGTGACGCGATCGGAGTGGCGCGGCGATCGAGCGCGCGATCTGACAGGAGAACAAGCCGAACCAGTCGTGCACGCGCAACAACATCACTCATCGCCTTGCTCCACATATCTCACGCTGGCCACCGACAAATCAACCGTGACAATCGTCTGGCGCAAACCTGCCATCCATACCGGGACAGCTAGCACCCACCCCCGGGGACCGCCGACAAACAGGTTCATTGCCCCGCTTAAGACGTTGTCGCAACAGATCACTACTTTTTCACCAGAAAAAAACACGTCACGTTTGTACAACTAAACATCAATTCTTACTCGTCGACAAGTGGGCTCATGCGCTTTTGATGAATTATCGACGCTGAGCAAAGTAAACCAAGTTACAACTGAGAATGGGATATTTGTAATGAACAAACGAAAGCTAGCAAGTTGATGATCATCAGAATTGACATGGAAGAATCATTTTTTGCCGAAAAAGTTGCTGATTTTTGTCTGGTTCGGCGGCGCCTGCTTGCCCGAGCGTTTCTTCGGCGCTTCCTGCTCCTGGTTGATCTTCAATGCGCGAAGTGCCTTCTCCGGCTCTTTCGCCTTCTCTGCTGGTGCGTTCACAACCACCGCCTTTGTCACTTCTTTTGTCACTGAAAAGAGTTCATCTTTTTTGTGACAAAATAGCAGTGAGATCAGCAACGAATAAAATCTAATGTCTGCACTGCTCAGAGCAAAACAATGTTGCTAAATTAAATCGTGCGAGTCGTACGACAGTGCCAACAAGTTCTGCGTAAGAAATCGCGCACAGTGGAGTAAAAAATTTCCGCTCGTTCGTTTCAACATTACGCAGCGGGCGAAAACAGGAATGAAACGTATAGCAAAAATTGAAACTGACTGACCGAGGAAGCCTTGTTCATCTTTGAATGTTTCGGGGACGTGCTCTTGTCTGACGATCTTCTTGGGGGGAATGGGGACGAAGTCGTCATCGCTGTCGGAGGCGACGGCGACGGTCTTGCGCGGCGAACGACGCAACGGCGGCTTGGACGGCGGCGATGTGCGGCGTTCCGGACTCGAATCACTCGAGTCGAACATGTCCTTGGTGGAACAGCCGGTGTCGCCCGAAGAGAACATATCCTTGGTCGAGTCTTGCGCTGAACAACCAAACACACAATAGGGAAATGGTCAGTCTGGTGGAATGCGGCGCGAGAATCTCTCAAAAATCAACCATTCAATTTCTATCTCATTCAACCGCATACCAGGCAAGTTTTTGCAGATCCAAATATTCAAGGACAACATTTCCACCACTACACACGCAAACAAACTTTAGTGAGACATTAACTGCAGTGGACATTCTCGGTGATAATTTTGATGAAATCAACACAACCGAACAGGATGGGTGGTGCATCATAATGCCAATAAGTGAGTCATAACCTTGGATCGCACAAATGAATCGCAGCGGTGAATTGAATGTACAACGTACTTACATGCAGTTTTCTTCGTTCCTCTGACGGGTTCGTCATTCTGCACATTCGACTTTTCTTCTTCTGCTTCTTCTTCGTCCGATTCAGAATCGATGCGAATCCGTCGAGTTTTCTTCTTAGATTCATTTTTGACTTTCTTCGATTCACTTTTGACTTTCTTCGCTTTCGGCGCTTCCACTTTGCTGAATTAGAGATATACTTAATGAGCGTCGAATGCATAGATATTCCAAGAATCAGCATCATACATCGGTGATTTCGTCGGCCGTTTTTCACTGCGCGAAGGCGGAGCTTTCGATGCCGACGGCTTCTGAAGCACACATCGAACATAATCAAAATATCAATTCAGACAACAACAACGCACAATATCGTCAACGACTTCGGTTTTTTCGGATGGCGGTTGCGGCGGTTTGACCTTGGCGAACGCGGCGCTAAGAGACGACTGCTTGGCCACCGATGGCGGTGGTCGAACAGAGGTAGGCGTCGGCATCTTTTTCTCATTGATCTGCAACTGACAAAGTCAGCAAAGGCAGTCAAAACTTCAGAGACGCTCCACTACAGTCACTACTGATGTTCACACGGTCAATCAGAAAGTTGGATAAGTTATTGCTGCTTGAGCAAAACCTCATTTTCCCCACTACAAGCGTTCAGAATGTAACCTTGTCAACTTTGTCCGCAACCTTGTCCGCAACCTTTTCAACCTTGTCCGCAATCTTGTCCACCTTGTCCACAATTTTCTTTTCGACTTTGACAGCGACCACAGACTCATCGGAAGAAGAGGAAGACCAGAGCAACGGCGTAGCGCTGCGACTTCGACGGCCTTCTTCGGCCAACTGCGTACACTGTACCACACAATTTGCGACGTCTCTTGCAGCATACTCGTCTTCGTCAACCTTGTCGACCCCGTACAGAATGTTCAAATTCTGAAATCACATGACAGTTGAAACACGTAAAATAACTGATGACTCTCCTCTGGAAACAATTGGACTTACCCTGATGACGGTGGTTTGAAGACTATATATGTCGCATGAGACGACTTTCTGGAATTTGGCCTTGGCCTTCTCCAGATCGCGCTCTCGCACCAGCGTCACTCGTCTGCTCTTCGTTCCGTTCGTCGTCTTCAACTGTCCAATCAGAGAGAACACCGCGTTCAGGGGGTCGCCTTCTTTGCGCTCGTCGTACAATTCCTTCATTGCTCTAAAATTAGACGCGATTGTCAAACTAATTTGATCCTGCATAACTTACTGTGTCGCCTCGATGCAGGAGACATTTGCTCGGCGACTCAGATACATGTACGTCACAATGCGCTGCTCGTCAAATAGCGACTCCTTCAGCAACGATTTCAAGTCTGCCATCTGCGTAGAACACAAATATTTGATGAAATAAATACAACAGACAAGGTTGCAAGTATACCGCAGTAAGCCGATCAGACGGCAATATTAGACGAATAAGGGGCTATAGAAGAGTTGTGAAATAATTTATTCGTTGATGATGAGACAATATGCGCGATTGATAAGTTCTCTTTGACCAAATACACAACAAACAAATACGGTGGTCCGATTTTGCACATCCACAGCAAACATAACTGAGACAGCGGCTAAAAAGCGCAGAATATTATCAGCAACACATAATTACATAGTATTTGATGACACTGCAACAGGAAGAGTCAAAGGCGCATAAGTTAGCTGTGTTAATTAATTTCATGTCATCCAAACGCTTGCCGTTCTCTCCGGCTATCACACACTGTATGAGCGACACGGAACGGAGCGGGACCGATCGTTCTAAAGCGTAGATATCAGAAGGGGGCTGTCCATAAATTACGTAACCCTTCGTGGGGGGGGGTAGAGAATCAGCAATTTACAGGTTACGCGACAAGAATGTATAATGCTGTAGCATATAGATTATCGATTATTTGGGTTACGCGGAAGGGGGGGGGTAAAAAACGGCCAAAAACAGGGTTACGTAATTTATGGACAACCCCAAGGGGAAGGAGCAAGGCGATACAGCAACACAACAAACCGACCCGGAATAATGAAAACGGAAGGAACAGAAGCAACATCCCACGTGTCAGTCATTGATGGCCGCTAATACCGCTAGAGAATGCCATTAGTGAAGTATTGGAAGTTGTCATAGAGCCTGGTGGTGAGCGAGTCCTTGCTCTGTTCGACCATCGAGTCGACCAAATTGTGCAACTGTTCGTCAGTGCAGTTCATGTGGAAGCGGTCGCGTAACGCTCGCACTGTCGTCGCGCCGCCACGGAAGCACGGCAGCTGAGAGCCTAAACAGCCAATGCATCAACCGAGGAAGGCTTCGAAGCATACCGTATTTTAAGAAATAGTAGCCCACGCAGAAATAATAGCCCACGGTCCAGAGGGTTTGAAACAATAGTAGCCC
>JAQGCX010001148.1:0-12056 GCA_034700205.1 Plectus parietinus
CGTAGTGAGTTTCCATGTTGGCGTGTGCTCAAACAATTGATACGCATTTTGTGCACTTATCCGGGTTCGACTGTACCACCGAAATTTTATACCCTTACAGTAGTAGCCCTGGGTTACTGTTTCTTAAAATACGGTAATCGCACAATGAAGGATTTCAGGGAGGCTGTGGAACACTTTCTGTCGGCACTGCAACTTCAGCAACGCGGCATTGGTCCGGACAGCCGTCAGCAGATTTCGGATGGAATCTGGCAGACGATGAGGTCGGCCGTGATGCGCATGGACCGGTCCGACGAGTTGTTGCGGGCCGCCGAGGGCAAAAACGTCGCCGACTTCGCGCGCGTCTTCCACCAAATTGCACCACCCAACATGAGCAGCATGGCGCAACACGAACAACTCAACTGATTGATATGAACTGAATTCCTGTACCTATTTCGGATTCGCAAATTTTATTTTTCATTAGCTCAGAGTCGTATATGGTATGGTATACGCTCAGAGTCGTATATGATACAGAGTCGTATATGGTATTACACCGAATAGCTTGAGTTATCTTTCTTTGTAATCGTATCGTGGTGTGATACCGTAATATGCTCAACATCAGTTTGTATGCGCAGAAGTGCGGCGATATGCGTAGTTGTAACTTTGTACGTGCTGTTGCTATCGTTCGCAATTGTATTTCTATTGTCTTCCCTTTCATTGTGAAGACCGACGATGTATGCTTGCCATTTTGGGATAATTCCTTTTCTTATTCACTTGGCTGTTCGAGTGGCCGACCAGAAACCCTGCTCAATTGTATCCCATGCGTGGTCGTTGACTGGGCTGAGCGCCATCCGATTCAGCGTGAGATTCAGCGATTCAGCGTTTTTTTCTATTGTGTCGTCATTGGCAACGCTGCCAACGATTCGCTAATTGATACCCTTGCACGTGTCATATCACAGCGCCTGTTGGCAATTCAATCGGGTTGAGGTTTGCTTGGCTCATTAGTCACTCACGAGTTTACGCCGTTCCTTCCTGCGCAGAGGCACTCTTATTCGTAGCAATGTCGCTGCTTGCGTTCCTATTCGTCGTTGGCTACTTCGGTGCCACAGCAACACCTGCCAAACGCTTTCTTCCCAATGGTCAAGAGGACACACGCGCAATTGTTGAAGATCCGAGCAAGTTACAAGTCGTTGATGGATCAGCTTCGTCCGACACAGCCGAAATTTCAGTCAAAGCGAACATTGATCAAGAGGTGCCAATAGCGTTGCCGGTAGCTGGGAGTGGGCAGGCTGCTGATCAGTTGGAACTTGGTAAAGTGGAACAGCCGACAGAGACCGAAGAGGAAGAGATAGAACAACTGGTTGCAACTAAAGAGAGCATGGAACAGGACGTTCCCATTGGACCCGGTGTAGAACAATCATCTGCCCTTCGAATCACTGACAACCCCGTCGACGAAACCAAAGAGGAATCTGCGCTGGTAGTACCCACCGAAAAAGTAGTCGAAATGCCTTTACCTGGAGAAAAAATGGTAGGACCGACCGAAAAAGAAGTCGAAATGTCTTTACCTGGAGAAAAAATGGTAGGACCGACCGAAAAAGTAGTCGAAATGCCTTTACCTGGAGAAAAAATGGTAGGACCGACCGAAAAAGAAGTCGAAATGCCTTTACCTGGAGAAAAAACGCTTGACCAAGTCGTTCAGGACGAGAAAGATGAGCTCATAGTGCCAGGAAAAGGCAGTGGTTTCGATCTGAATGCGGTACGGGCTGGTCTGAAGTGCGCCCTGTTCAAGGACTGTTCGGAAACGATGGATGACGCAGACGCTGCCGAAGAACCCAAGCTGCTCAGACCGACATCAATCCTACGAAAGACTCATCGCAAAAAATTCTTCGTGTGATTTGTGGAATTGGAACATGCCCATGCTCGCGATGTCTTCGCGCTGGATATTGTACTGTACTGTTGTTGAAGTTCATCATGTATAAATATTTTTGGTCTCGAAACGATTTTGCGATATCGTATGGCATCAGTGACAACACGCGATCATGTTCTGAACTTCTGAAAACGCGCGCGGCCGCCAGAATTTTTGCTCGTTCTCCATTTTGGTGTGGTGTGGTGTGGTGTTTCCTCTTTCTCTTCAACAACCACTTTTGTCTCTTTCGTTGGTGAAAATCAGGAATCAGCCCAATCCTGAGACCTTCCTTGTGTCGCAGAGTGTCTTGGTGTTGTTTTGTTTGTTGTGCGCAATCAACCGGTCACGGTGAAGATCCATTG
Organism: Plectus parietinus; assembly: GCA_034700205.1. NCBI lineage: Eukaryota > Metazoa > Nematoda > Chromadorea > Plectida > Plectidae > Plectus > Plectus parietinus. The sequence continues at coordinate 2,245 of JAQGCX010001148.1, forward strand.
CAACATGATGATGGCTTGCGATGTTGAGCTGAACGAATGAAGAATGGAAAATTCGCTCGATATTAAAAAGGAGCAAGCGAGCATGCCTATTTTCGGAATGCAAACAGCTGGTACAATTTTCTCGATTGAAGACATCTGTTGATTATGCGGTGTGAGCGAAGAAAGCTGCATACAGTAATGACGGCTTAGTCTGGGCGATGGTGCCGCGCTAGACACCTAGGGTGGTGGTTCTGCGCAGTGGCGCAGGAAATGAGGGGAGATGGGGAGGTGTGCAATTAGATGACGGCTTGTTTGCCGGGCTAGCGGGTGCCGTCATCAGATTGCTCATTCCGACGCGACACGACAGGCGCAATGGTGGCTGAAGGGTGGGAGCACTGATAATTACCGGGAGAGGCGGGATGGCGCACTGTGCGGTCGTGGCTCGGAACAATTTTCCTCGTCCGTAATAGGCACTCAAGCCGCGGCTCGGCCGCCTCCAAATTGCGTCCAGCGCGCAGATCGCGTCCGCTTGGGCGAGTCGGTGGTGTCGTCGATGCCGTCGTCCAGCGACAAAGGCGATTGGCCCCTCGGCCACGCACTACAAGGACGCAAAACTAAACGTCGTCGCGCATAGAACGACAGTGTTTGTTTGTGTTTTGCGGTGCGATGAACGACTTTCCTTTGTATGCCACGAGTGAGGGAGGTTGGTGTTCCGCCTGAAGAAGAAGAAGACTGAGATAAAAAGTCGACGGCCGACCGTGGACGTCCTTGCGCGCATCAGATAACCCCGTCGGTGCCCCGTCCGGCCGCGGCGTGCGACGTCTGCTGCGTTCACCGGCACTGCTGCGCATTTATTCGCGCTGTAATGCCACTGTGCGCTGCGCCGTCGGCCGACGCATTGGCCACATAGTCTCGCGATCGCTGTAGATAGATAGATAGGCCCGCCATAGGCACCGCGCATTCGACCCACTCGCGCTTTATTCGCGCAGACGTGCATCGGCTCCGCGCCGCCACGATGATCGAGCTCTTCTTACTTTCTCATAGCCGCCACTCGTTTCAACAAGTATTGATATATGAGATCAGCGTAGGATCAAATCCCCAGATCACCTTAATTTTGTATATCCGCTGGGAAGATAATTTGCAAAAAATTGCGTATGGTTTTTTTTATTTTCGCGATTGTTCAATAGCTCTGGGTCCTGAGGTGTTTTTTAACTTTCCGGTTTCAGACCAGGAAGACGCGATGAGTTTGGTTGTGCAGGCGCAGAACGGCAATGTGATGCCGTCGATGAGCAACGGACTCGTCCCCATTACCGACGAACCGCAGATGGACGATGGGACGCAGCCTGATGCAGACACGATCAAGATGTAGTGATAGATATATCTGTTACATGTTTGCTGATGATGATGTTTGTGGACAGGTTCGTCGGACAAATCCCGCGCAGCTGGGGTGAGGAGCAGTGCCGTCAGCTGTTCGAGCAGTACGGCCCGGTGCATCAACTGAACGTGCTACGAGACAAAGCGACTCAATCGAGCAAAGGTCGGAGCCATTGTTTTTGCGCCTTTGCTGCAGTGTAGCGGAGTGTTGTGCATAGCGCGTAGTACCTGCGTTGTGGCGGGCGGGCGGAACGAACTGCCGTCGGCAGACGTCGAACGCAGGCGGTCTGCTGCCATTAGCGCTGGGCGACGCGGGGTCGGCCGAGACGGAAGCGCCAAATCGCTGCCGTCAATAAATCAAAAGGCTACATGGCTGGCGGCGGCGTAGTCGAATGGCTTAGGGTCCGGGGCGCTCTTCCGACCGTCATCCCGGGGCCGTCCAGGCGGAAACGGGCTCGTGGACGGTCGACGGCGCAGAACGTCGGTGACAGCGCCTAATTGAACTGCTGGCGCCCACGGGTCCCAACATGACTGATGACACGGCGCGCTGTTCATGTTCACGTGTGCTCCGTCTCCCTCACTCCCGCCCTCTCTGTAAACTTCCCACTTTTTTCATCCATGTTTTTCTTCTTTACCCTTCTTTTTAAATCACTTGAAAACAAGTCTTTCCACCGAAGAAGTCTTTGTGCCGACTGAGCAGATAAAATTTTTATGGACTCATCATACCTTGTTTGTTTGTACAACGTTTTTTGTTAAAATGTTTTTTACTGCCTTGCTCTTTTTAAACTCAAGTAAACCTGCTTAATTTCTGCGTTTTAGGGTGCTGTTTCGTCACATTCTATCATCGAAAGGTACATCTGCAGTTTGATTATTTTAAATCTCTGTAGATTTTACGCTGATCTTGGGTTGGTTGAAAATGGGTGGATTTAGGATTAACAGAATAAACACAGACTTTTTGTGTTTCTTTAGGACGCGATCGGCGCACAGAGTGCTCTGCACAACATCAAAGTACTGCCGCAGATGCATCACGCCGTCCAGATGAAGCCCGCCGATAGCGAAAATCGCAACGGTTCGTTGAACGTTTTTAGTCGCTGCACTGAAATCGATCGTTCGCCGATGCACGACCCATAATTTCGGTCCTGCCCATTTCCATGCATCATACACGCTTGGATGAACCTGACAGAGCGATCACTTCTTTGAAAACGGCATCATGGGGCTGGCTGTATGAGTAATCAACTACATTCAAATGCGCTGTTGCTTGGGCTTGCAAATGAATGAATGAATGAACTGTATCAGATGACGGCAAAGGAGAGATATCTAACCAGCCAAAAACCACGAATCTGTGTTGCCATTGAGGCCTCTCCGCTCCCTAGCGGGAATGTGGGGACCGAAGGGAATGGCTCTGGCGGCGGCAAGTCGGTAAAGGAGGATGGGGTACTACCCCATGGGCCTATTGTTAACAAACCGGCTGCAAAGCGAAAAAACACATCTCGAACAAAATTTCATCCTACGTTTGTGATTGAATTGCAGAGAGGAAGCTTTTTGTCGGCATGCTGAACAAGAAACTGCAAGAGGGCGACGTTCGACAGATGTTCGTCAATTTCGGTCCGATAGAGGACTGTACGGTGCTGAAGGATGTGGAGGGCAAGAGCAAAGGCGAGTCTGTGGTCTTGGCTGCATTGGTCGCTTTGGCTTAAGACAGATGTTTGTCATTTGTCGCCTCGTGGCAGACTTTCTCAGTTCATTGGACTGTTCGATCTGATATTTGTACGAATAATTTTGAGAAGGCACCTGGATGTGTTCAGTGAGAGACGGGGTGTGTGTGTGCGTTGTGTTTGTTTTCGATGTGTTGATGCTGGTGTCAAGTGAAAACGTCCGTGCGCCAGTCAGCGCCCGTGTCCCGTTAATGTTCGGCTGTTGCAGGCTGTGCGTTTGTGACGTTCGCAACGCGTACCTGTGCTCAGAACGCCATCAAACATATGCACCATTCGCAAACCATGGAGGTACTGTTTGTTCTCGTTCGATTCATGCCAGAAAAGCTTCTTTTGCGTTTTTGTGCGTTCCGTGCGTGTGCTATGTGCGTCGGTGCTTGCCGAACGGACAATCAGTCCTCTTTGCTCTCTGTCGTGTTTGTCGACGTCTGCAAGCACTGACACATTGAGCCGAGCGATCGATCATTGGTCATTGATTTTCGACACTGTGGACCGTTTCACAGTTTCAAACTGAACGCTCGAAAGATATACTCGTTATTTCTACGAGAGTTAATCGGATTTTCAAGAAGTACACCGAGAATATTTGCCACCAATTTCGTTGTGGGATTATTTAGTGATCAGAAATGATTATTTCCTTCTCCCTATCATAATAATAAATAATATTTAGTGATATTTACGTAGCGAAGATTGTTTTGTCCCATGAACATCCATCTTTCTGTTGGAACAACATTCAATTTCGGTAAACTCTGGTAGAAATGACGAGTATATATTAACTGCGACTGCCGGGATGTTTTAATTGATGTCGTGTGTGCATGGGTATTCGAACAGTGTTGCAGCGGTGCACAGCTCTTTGCTCAACAATATCACGCTCAGCGACGCTGCTGTTCTTTCAGGGCTGCTCAATGCCGTTGGTAGTCAAGTTTGCCGACACGCAGAAAGAGAAGGAGGCGAAAAAGGGACAGACGATCGGTACGGGCGTCCCGCCGCCGCCCGCCGCCGCTCCGACGGGCGCACTGAACGCCGCCTATTTGCAGGTGAGACTCGTCGTTCTTGCAGAATATCTATTGTCAGAATTTTTCCAACCGTTAACCGGAAATCCATCGAAAACCCCTCAATTCAAAACCCAGAATTTATTGTATTGAGTATCATTAATTCGTATGATTTAAATCCATTTCTAGTCAATGTCCCACAACGATATTTTGTCACTATTGCACATCTAAAATTCTGGGGTTCTGGTGTTTTCTTTACCACCAAAGAAATTATATGAGTATGAATGATTGATTTTGCAGATGCTGCAGTCGCAAACGGCACTCGGTGGGGGCAATAACTTGAACAACTTCCTCGGAACACTCGGTCCTCAGCTGGCCGCTCTCGGTACACTGCTACAGGGTGGAGCATCAGGCACGCAGAATGTGCTCAGCCTTCTCGGAAATGGTAAGCAGTCTCCTGAAACAGCTGCCAAGTTGTCGCAACGGCACTTTGTCCGAGTCTGAACGTTATCATACGACTCACGATGGCGTAGATTGTGTATGTCCGATTCGGTGTGTGGCGACTTGTCTGTATGCTGTTGCGTGTTTGTGGGTGATGAGGTGGATCCGGTGGTTGCAGTGTTGGCGAGTCTGGGTCGGTTACAAGACGGGCAGCAACAGCAACAGCAGCACATTGCCAACGCAGCGGGGAGTTCCAGTGTAAACTTGGCAACGTTAAGCGCGCTGGCTTCCGCGCTCAATGCGCAGCAAAATGGCCAAGATTCAGGTACATTCGCTGCCGTGGTCATGTGCTCGTGGCGTGCACACTCCTGCTGGGCGCTGCACCACATTTTCTCTTCTTTCTCGCACTTGATTCGTCTTTCCGTTCCGCTGTCCATCAACAGGATACGTTCATCCACGTAGAATCTTCGTTTTTCGTCGCTTAGTTGACGCATTCGTTACTTATTACGGATTCTTTATCGACTGACGCTGCTCGTTTCGATCCCTAATCGTCGTCGTTTGTTTGATCGTTCCATCTTATTTGTTCTATTGTTGGTTTACTTTTGTTTGTGCTCCGACTTGTTTCGCTGCAGTGTGCGCAAAAAGTCCTCTGATTTTCATTTGACTGGCGAGATTTGCATTTCACGACTCTGACTGTTGCGTTGTTTTTCAGCGGTGCAGCAGCAGCAGCAGCAGCAACAACATCAACAACGGATGTCGATGTTGGAACTGAGTCAGCTGATGAATGGAGGATGTGCGGCACCCGGTGAGTATCGAATGACTTAAGTGTTGCCCTATCCCATTGGTGCCGTCTGTGAAACGTGCGTTGTACGTTGTTCTTGCTTTCGCTTCTTCGGGACATTGTATACGCTGGCAGCACTGCTATTATTTTAACATGACCTTCGCACCGTAGATACGAACAATGCGACTACTTCGTCCTTGCTGGCTCTTTTGTCGTCGATGGGTTCCGGTCAAAATTGCAACGGCGCAACAGGTGAATACAAAGTGAATCCCCGAGTAAACTAACCGCGTCAACGTCTCCTTCCCGCCCGCCGCCTTCAGCTCGCCATTCGCCATGATACTGCTTAAAACACTTTGATTTGCTTTGATTTGCTCACACCATTGGCGCTTTGGCCGTCACTTGCCAACTGATTTACCGTTCTGGCAACTCACATACAGTACCATGAGTCGGCTGCCGATGCTGCACTCGATGTTGTGTACCGTCACCCTGGCCGTTGTTTGCTTGGCAGGTTGCTACGCCGTGCCGTCGCCGGCGCCTGTGGAGTGGACGATCAAGACCGACCCCGCCGCCATGTGCGGATACTCGCCGACGGCCGAACTGTTCTGGTCGCCGCCGAACGGCGTCTTCTACCGAGGTCGCGTACCATTCTTCCCTTGCTCGCTTGCTCGCCTGTCCATTTGTGTGTTCCTGTTTGCACGTGCTTGCCTGCTCACTGTGCCGTTGTTTGCTGGGAGAATGATTCTGATTTATGCTGCTGCAGGGATGACCGCTTCGCCTAAGGGTGGCGCGCCCGGCTCCACCACTTCGCCCAATCTGCTCATGCCGAACTCGCAGTCCAATGGCAACCTGATCACCCTGACCGGTAACGGTGCAAGCCATCCGTCGCCTGCGCAGACTCATCAAGCTGGACTGGGAGGCATGGATGCCTTGCAGCAAGCGTACTCGGGCATTCAACAGTATGCAGGTGGGTAGACGACTCTTTCTAGCTCAGTTGAATGCGTGACTTACGAGGACCCTGTGGCGCAGTTGATTGTGCGCTTGCCTCGTGATTGTTCCGAAACTGGTTCGAAACTTTGGATATGATGAACACACTATGCTTGATTAAATGATAGCGTAATCCTCTAAGAAGTGCTGATCCATTGTTTTGTACCCTTGTTTCGATTGGAGAGAGGTGTATTAGGTCAATATTTTATTAGTTGATTGCAGCCAGCTTCCCTCAAGTAGGATTTGCTCAGCAGAACGTGGTGGCGCAGCAAGGCATTGGCAAACAAACGGAAGGACCAGATGGGTCCAATCTGTTCATCTACCACCTGCCGCAAGAGTTCAATGACAACGATCTGGCGCAGACGTTCTCCGCCTTCGGCAACGTCGTGTCGGCCAAGGTCTTCATCGACAAACAAACCAATCTCAGCAAGTGCTTCGGTCAGTCGCTGTTCATCGTTCGTGTCAGGGAGGGACATACCTGCTCAAGGTCCGCCTCACGGGCCGAAAAATTTTAAAGGATTCGTCATACGTCGCGGGGAATGAAAACTTCAATACAAAATTTGCATATTAGAGTACGGTCAGACATGGGCACAGGGGGGAAGGGGTGGATATCCATCCCTAAGGGTCTAGATCCTCTTGCCAGAATAAGGGCGGGGGGGGGATGAAACGTTTTCGCCACATAGTGGCATAGTGGCGAAAAAAAATTTTTGGACAAGTACTTGATAGAATGGGGTTTTGGAGGCCCTCTGGACCGAAAATTTTTGGTACTAAATCTCTCCCCTTGGGGTGCAACCTTGCCCACCTCTGAGTAAGGTAAGGCTACAAAAGTCTACACAGGATACGTGATGAGGGTCGAACCTTGGTCATGTCATGTACGAGGGAAGAAGATTGGTGGCGTTGCAGGCTTCGTGTCTTACGACAACGCGTTGTCGGCGCAGCAGGCGATTCAGGCGATGAACGGCTTCCAGATCGGCACGAAACGCCTCAAGGTGCAGCTCAAGCGGTCCAAGTCGGACGGCAAACCTTACCAGCACCCCGCGCATTCGGTGGCCGCATCGGCCGCCATGTGAAAACGGTCTGCCTTTTTACCTTCCGTGCTTGATCATCCAAAAAATCGATTAGCTCTCTTGCTGCTTGTTTCGACAGAAATCTCGTCTTATAACTACAGGTCTTCTTCTATTGCTCTACATTTGTATTATTGTTGTTTTGTACAGTGTCAAAAACGAAGAGGTCTAGTTAGTTGATGGTCACATTTCTTCCTGAACGACATGACTAATCTCTTGTCGCACGCACCATTGTTGTTACTGTATGATTGGCACTTTCTTCCACGTTGTTTACATGACTCGTGGGGCATTAGAGGCGGACGCCCCATTGTTCGGGTGTTGCTCGATTACCAGAAGAAACTCATCGGTCCGGCCATGGCGCATATCTCGATCCCCATTTTGAATCAGTATTATTACTCTCTCTGCTCTTACACACATACATTGATCAAACACTTTAAGCGCGCTTCTACTGTATCCATGTTCTTACACGCCATGTCTTCTGTCGCATAGCGCAGCAGCACACAGTGTACATTCCTGCTCCTATTTGTTGCGTTATACTCGTCATTTCTACGAGAGTTAACCGAAACTGAAAAAAATTTTAAATTTTTTTTCAAAATTTTTTTCAAGAAAGTTTTTTCAAACAAGAAGATTAATGTTCACGCAACAGAGCTATTTTTGCTGCGTAAATATCACTGAGTATTATTTATTATCATGATATAGCAGGAAATAATCATTTCTGATTATGGTCACACAACGAAATTGGTCGCAAACATTCTCGGTGTACGGTGCGTGTTCAAAATCCGGTTAACTCTCGTAGAAATGTCGAGTATAGAGTTACTCCATGTGCTTGTTAAGTTCGGTGTGTCGCGGCTGGTCCCACCACGACGCCCAGTGCTGGGCGAGTGTGGCGCCCGTCGCGGCGGTTAACGTCTCTTGTTTTTCAGCGCTTCTGCCCGTTGCATCGTCGTCTGTGTCGTGCCGTCCGTGGTGTTCATTCGTGTTGAGCGCCTGCCGGACTCGGTCGTCGTGCTGGTCGTCGTCCCTCTGCTAAGCGTTCATTCCTTCTTTCTTCCGTGTTCAGTGTCCTCCATTCTGTTCTCCCACGGGGGCCAATTTCACAAAAGAGTTGTAGAGCTGTAAGTTGTAGAGCGCGCGGATTGGCCGTTGCCATGGCAACTATGCGTCGGTGAGCGTCGGAGGCTGTTGCCATGGCAACTATGCGTCGGTGAGCGTCAGAGGCTGTTGCCATGGCAACTATGCGTCGGTGAGCGTCGGAAGGCTGTTGCCATGGCAACGGCCAATGCGCGCGCTCTACAATTTACAACTACAACTCTTGTGAAATAAGCCCCTGACCGTTGTTCGTGTCCAATCGTGTACGGCGTCCTCGAACAGGAACCGACTGACTGGCTTCTGTCTGTTATTCGTGGTGCCTTCGAGTCCGCTGTCCGCTCATGTCCGCAGTCGTCGCATTGGTGACTGTTCGATTTTGCGTTCCTGTTTATATTTCGCGTCGAACACATTTCTTGCCAACACTATTTTTGTTCTCGACTGCTTTGTTTTGCGTCTTGCCGTTATGTCTTGCACACATCAAGCCAAGTTGCTTTTGCTTGCCCCGCCCAGACTGAAGATTTCTTGCATAGTATTATATTATGTTCGCCATTCTTAGAGTACAGTACTGTGTTTTGTATCAATTGTCTCGACACATCTTGCCGTGAACTGCTATCATGCCTTGAAATTTGTTCAAAATGATTTCTCATCTATCATCACATGTCAGAAGAATCGCAGCATCGGAGATTTGTTGACGTTCGATCTTATGGATGCTCTCTGAAGAATTGTTTCATATTCTTGTACTTGTGGACTACCTAATTACTGTAGCTGAATGATTAAATAGTACGAAAAATACAATGTTGATGCAGTTGCTTAGCCCGCGATGCAAAAAGTTATTATCAGACATTTGTACAGAACAACAAACCCAATCACAGCAAGTAAACGCATCGGCATAAGTAAGCAAATATTTTAGGAAACAAAACAACGCAGAATGCAAAAAAGTGATACGCTTAACAAATTCTCAGCAAAGAGCAGTTAAAATAGAATGCACAACTGCAGCTGTGCAGATTATTGCCATGTAGGAAAAGATGGTAGATAAGTGTGACTCGACTGTGCACAACATCCTCAAGTTGTGAAGTCGTCGCGAAACTGATGCAAAAAGAAACACGGAAACCAGTCGGGGGGGGGGGGGTGGGGGCATGTTTGGGTCGAAAAGTTGGGGCGATTAACATGACGAAAACCAAAAATCGAGGGGGGGGTTAACATAGCGTACCCAAAAATTTGCATAAATTGGGTTACAGTATGCAAATTTTTCACGCCTTCGGCGGGAGAGAGGGGGGTTAACAAAACTCCGCTCACTTTAGTACGGATTGGGGGGGGGAGTTAAACCCCCCAAAAATCCTGTGGGTGGGGGGGGGGGTCCCCTGCAAACCATTTCAAATGTTTGCTGATCACCACATAA
>JAQGCX010001149.1:0-12056 GCA_034700205.1 Plectus parietinus
TATTTTGAAAACCGCTGTTTTGCATTGACCGCTGTTTTGCATACCGCTGTTTTGAAACCGCTGTTTTGCATGTACGCCTGTCAGTGACGCCACGCCGCAGTGCACGAAAGAATAGCGCCGCTTCGAAGGCTCCTTCGAGGAGGTGCAGAACGAGAGGGAAAACGCGACCGTCTCGGCTACGACTACGAGCCGTCCAACGGCAGTCAACACCGGCAAAGGGACTATCTCCTGTCACAACGATCAGGTGTACCAGGCGATCCGCTTCTTCGTCCAGATCATCACATCCAACTGCTGCAAGAAAAAGTCGAAGAAGCCAAAGTCCAAGCCACCACCGGCAAAGATGACGGACATGACGACGCCGATGGCCTCCACCGTCGCGTGTCCACGGCGCTTCATGGTCGTGACGATCGTGCTTGCGGCGCTGACGGCGTTACTTAGCGTCGGCATCGCGCTGCTTGGTGGTGCTCCTGAGGCGCTGGCCGTGATGTCGGAACGTCTCACCGGTCCGATGCTGTTCTCCGTCATCGGCGACGACGATGACGATTGGCCTTCGTCGGGTTCGTGGGACGAAGAGACGATCGAGAAGATATGCAGCCTGGGCACGATTAAGGAAAAAGACGACGAAGCCGACAAGGCGCAGATGCACAACGGCCCCATGTGCACAAATGACGCCAAGCAGTGATCTTGTCGCTTACTGTCCTTCTCTTCACTTTCTCGTACACATCCTGACGATTCTGTTCCTCAATTGAATGTCGCGCGCTGTCAAAATCCAGAAATTATTGAATTGAGTATCATTAATTCGTATGATTCAAATCCATTTCTAGTAAATGTCCCACGACGACATTGGATCAATATTGCACATCTAAAATTCTGCGGTTACGGTGCTTTCTACAGTATTATCTTCACACTCAAAGTAATACTGAGTAAATTTTTACAGATATTCTGAAACATACTATGTCTTTGCTAAGAGATGTTGGGACTAAAGTTCAAAAAGCGATGCAACGATTTGTGTACTTTGCTATTCGAACGATAACTGTGATTATTGCAGAATCGTGCCGATGTACATCGGTGTGGTGTTGGTGGTGGCACAAGTGGTGCGATCGCTGGTGTCCAGCAGTCCGACGGAAGCGATCATCCGCGAAATGCCGACCGCCGACCACCTTCTGCGCATCTGCCAGGACATCTACATCAGCCGCGAGTCCAACGACTTGGCCATGGAGCACGACCTCTACGGCAAACTCGTCTTCCTATTCCGCTCGCCCGAGACCATGCTCAAATGGACTCGGTGAAAAAGCGAATAAACGCAGTTCGAAATCATTACTACCTCGATAACGACGCGTATTTTATTGTGATGTCTGTCACAGTCTGAAGAAAAAGTGATATTTCTGTGTTAAATTAGTGCCAATTGTTCCTGTGAAATGATAGTCGCTCCTGTGCCGGCGAGTTATACTTTGGCGATTTAACGATTGATACTGCTCATATGCCTCAATGTTTTCGTCCCCGGACGTTGTAAATAGATTGCGTCTTGCTAGTCTTGGCACTTAGCAGTCATGAAATGTCAACAAGCAAATGAGGATTACATTACGTTGAGCGATCGCCGAAGAATGAACGGTTGGTTGATGACTGATAAAAGATTGTGCATACACAAACAAATCACTGCACTCCAGTGTTGGTCGTTATTCCGCCGCCGCCCATCTGATCGAAAGCGCAGAGATTGTCGCACGTGCTTGTGCAACCGCTCTCGATCGCGTCGGTTGCTCAACGAACCATGAGTTGCGGCGAGCTGCAGATCAATCGTTTCCATCTCCTCGTCTTCTTCACCTGGCAGCTGTGCATCTACTTCGCCAATCAACAGCTCTTTCCCATCTTTAGCAATTATACGCCCAGATTTCGCTGCGCCGGGAGCAATGACAGCGCCGCGTTTCACAAGAATTGTACCGCGATGGACGAATGTCCAAAGGACATGGTCGAGTACGAGGACGAGTTATTCTACTCGTCGGTGCTCGAGTTCGACTTGGTCTGCGGCCCGCGCGCCTACATCGCTTCCTTGATTATCAGTATGCAGTTCGCTGGTGTCTTGATCGGCACCATCACTTACGGCCACTTGGCGGACAAATTCGGTCGGCGACCAATCTCTCTGCTGTGCGTTTCGCTCGGAATACTTTTCGTCGTGCTCTCAGGTTCACTCGGAATTTTCTGCTTTGAAACAAACGTCGATTGTTAAGGCGTTTCACCCAGTTGGTTGATTCTGTTGATCCTTCGTTTTTTGGTCGGCACTTCTGTTGGTGGCACGGTGGTCGTTGTGTACACTTACGTCATCGAATTGATTTTGCCTCAGCAACGCATGTTTCTCCGCGCTTTCTTCAATTGGGTGAGTTCTGTGAATCGAGAATGCAGTGCTTGCAGTTGATGTGATGCAGTTGATGGCGTTTAGGGCTGGAGTCGAGTGGCGCTGACGGTGATTTGTTTACTGGTTCCCCACTGGAGATACGCCAGCGTCGTCCTGGCGGTGTTCGTTGTGCCTGTTCTGCCCATCATCTACTTTCTCTTTCCTGAAAGTCCCACGTGGCTTGAGAACAAAGGCCGATTTCGCGAAATGAATCAAGCGAGAGAGAAAATCGCCAGGTTCGCTGGTGCTGCACCACTCGCAAGTACGTACAGCGAACTAATACAATTCTCCATAACTTCTTCGTAGTTTACAGACAGGCAGAAACAGGATGATCGCCGGGAAAGTGAAGTGCCAAACAAGCTCTACAGTATAGGCGATCTGTTTGCCAACTGGGCGATTACAAAGAGAACGCTCATTTTGTGTCTCCTTTGGTTCACAGCCAGTCTGAGCAGTTATGCAAACGATTTGAACAGCTCAACTTTGGCCGGCAATTTCTACCTTAATCAGATACTTTTCGCAGTCATGATTGCTCTGTCAAAAGTGGTACGATAATTACTTTGCCACCTAGGCACTTTCTCGATCTTCTTATTCGTTCATTTTCAGGCACTGTTCTTTATCGATTTGTATGTGCCACAGTTCAGTCGGCGAGCACTCCATCAGATCCCCCAAGCATGCGTCGTAGTCTGCTTCGCTTCAATGATGTTCATCAACATATTTGGAGGAGTGAGTGATTTAAATGTGCCTCTGTGTGGTAGACCTACAACACTATTAAGAAAATTTAGTACGCAGATTCCTAAATCCATTTCAAATAATTTGTGTTCAACACGTGCGCCACTGAGTATTTGCCTGATGATCGTAAACTTTTTGAAATGGATTCAGGAATCTGCGTACTAAACTTCATGAATTCGATCCTCCCTTCAAAGAGCAATCTTGGTACATTAATATAGCTCTGCTTTTCAGAATGTTCCTGTAGTCGTGCTGGTGATGAATTTGGCCGGCACGGTGTTCATTGAGTACACGTGGGACGCGTGCTCTCTGAGCGGTGCGGAAGTATTCCCGACGGAAGTTCGAGCTATCGGTGTTGGCACGTGTTCATTGGTTGCTCGCGTCGGCGCACTTTTTGCTCCTCAGGTCTCATCTCAATCCACAGTTCAATAAACACATCAATTTGCAATTGCAGTTGACCTTCCTTGGCAGATTTTGGTCGCCGAGTCCATTGTTGGCGGTGGTGCTGCTCGGCTCTATCACCTTGGTGCTTTCCTGGTTTTTCCTGCCGGAAACAAAGGGATCTGATCTAGCCGTTCGCGACCGCGCAATCAGTTTTCTTGGTGACGACGAGCGTAAAAGAGAGGAAGCGCAGGAAATGCTGTGAACTAAATGTCTCATTTGTGTCTTGTCTTAGATTTGAGAAATATGTAATCAGCGAAATATGATAATAGTGAGCGTCATTCTGACTCTGACGGGGCAAAAAACACATTCTGACATTTCGTATTTATTGGTCGGTCGGTTGAGTGAAAGCAGTGAGCAATGAAGACGCAATTGGCTCATCGACTCATCGTCTTAGTCGTGATCGCCAAATCGATGCCCAATTCCAACTCCAACATTGAAGACGGCTCCAACAAGTGCTACACGGGCTCGATGCAGCTTGAAGAGGCGCCGACCAAGGAGGAACCGTGTAACTTTGCCAAGGGCTTCAGTTGCCAAGCCATCCAATCGGGAAAGCAAGTGACCTACGGCTGTTTCACATCGTTCGACAAATGCAATCAAGACACCACCATCTGTCTCAAGTCGAAATCGAAGAAACGCGATACGGACCGCTGCTGCTGTCAACGTGAAAACGACAGCAAATGCGACGACGCCTTCTCTGCGCTCATCGGCTTCCAGCAATGTCAACAAGGCACTCGAAATTTCGCAGACATATGCGAGCTGCCTGCCCGCCGTTGCGACTGGGACCCGGCGTTCCCACGCGCGTGCATGGCGTTCAAGGCGAAAAACAGCACACGCATCGATCACGACTGCGCCTCGAGCAAAAGTCGACTGGGAATACACTGCAACAAAACCGAACTCACTCCGTACTGCACCCAACACACACTCGATGGCGTCGATGGCCAACTGTGTTGCTGCATTGGCGACCAATGCAACTCGCACCAACTCGACCGATTCTTCCCCAACACAACTGACGCGACGACGCCCACAACCACTGCGGCGACCAGCACCGTTGTCCAGACAAAACCACTAATCGGCACCAGGGGTGGAGGGGAGAGCACGCCGGAGAAGGAAGACGATGTCGACGATGACCACATGGATACGTGGGTTCTTGCGCTGCTGCTGATCGGCAGTGGCGTCCTGCTGGTGGTGCTGTGCATTTGCGGCCTCGGCTTGCTCTGTTTCTGTTACCGCAACATCCCCAAAGAGCCAAGACGAAAAACGGTGGCCACTGTGCGCAGTCGCCCTCTCGCCAAGACGCCGACTCCACTACCCGTCGTTCACGACCATGTTGCCAGACAACCGACGCCGGCCAGACAGGAGAAGCAGGCAGTGCCGGCAACCAACTTCTCGAGGACTTCGATCCGACTGACGCCGGTGCCGTCGCAGCAGAACGTCGTCGAGTCGTGCAACTGCGACCACTCTGATGACGCCTCTGACGTGGCCGTCCAGCCGATCGACCTCAGCGACCGGCAGTCACTGCAGTCCGTGCGCATCTACTAGCAGCCTCGTTGCATTTCCACTGATTGTCTCCGACTCATTCGTTACTAATGTGTGTGTGGTTTCGTGCATCATTAAATCAGCGCATCATTAAATCAATTAAGTCAGACGCAGATCCAAATGCTCCAACGGTTTGCCCAGCTACTAGTCTGTCGTCCCCATACGTCCATTGCCTCAATAACAACGAGACATTTCAGATGATTTCTTTTCATTGCAAGGGTTTTGAAGTCATATTCTCTAATTGTAAACGCCCTTCACCTTGCCAGAAAATAATGAGCATAGTGGGTTCATGTTGGGTAATAATAAATAACGTGACCATTACAATTCAGCGCTGGTCGATGCATTCGCTAAATTCGCAGAAACACTTTTCGTTTAGCATTTTGCCCCGAAATTACCGATACATTAGTAAAGAATGATCTACTTTTGCTTCATTTCTCATTTTTACTCGATCAGACTCGGTCGATGTCTGTTCATCTGACGGCATTGCTATCCGTGGTGTTGGCCGTGGTGTTGGCCGTGGTGTTGGCTGTGGCATTGCACATGCACGCGTTCTTCTACTGTCGTCTCATCGACTGGAAAGAGTACACTCCGATCAGCAGATCTCGTCCGCCTTTGTTCGACAGCGAGGACATGGTCAAAACTGGACGATTCAACGACGCCATCTACTGCGTGGCTGTGCTCACCGCCAACGACAAGAGGACCAACCGGCACCTTCAGCGCAGCAACAAGCAGAACCTTGTCAGTCGGTTTACTTGCAAAACAGCGGCTGTCAAAACAACGGTGCTCAAAACAGCGGTTTCAAAACAGCGGTATGCAAAACAGCGGTCAATGCAAAACAGCGGTTTTCAAAATAGCGGCGTGCAAAACAGCGGACAATGCGAAACGACAAAACAGCATAGTTTCAGGTGAGCGAGAGGCGGGTAGGTTCCGACAATATGTGCGCCAACGTGTCTAGATATTCAGCTACCGTCTTTTCGCCATTGTCATACTTCTCCGTTGCTGCAGTGATCCGGCGATTTACTTCTGTATATGCCTTGTTTTTCCGCTGCACCGGCAACTCCAGGTGCATGTCCCGAAGTTTCACCTGCACGAAGTCCATTTCTTTTCGAAGCGCTTCAACGAACACGAAGATATTGGGGTGGTTGACTCGCACTCGTTTGTTGAAACGGCTATGCCAGGCTTCCAAATTGTTATTCGTACGCCGCTGTTCATTGCGCACATTCCACTTTGGAATCTGTTAATAGCTCATAAAGGATTGTACAAGTAATTTCTAACTAATTTAAACTAACTTGGTTGACAGGCAGCCACTGTCTTTGGAAATAATCGAACAATGGATTGAGTTGCCCGATCATGTTGATAGGGCAGCCATCGACAATTTCTTCCTGGAAGTTGTGCGCAACGATGTCCGTCTGCAGAAAAGCCAATGCCATCATGCGCCGGACGACCCGACGGTATCGGTCATCTTCTGCATTTTCGTACAGGGCGGACAGCCCCAGCTGCGTGATTTTCCGATAGATCGCCTAAACAATAAGAAATCCGGCTCACTTCATGGGGGAGATCCCCTCATTCCCCCGCGCCAAATAAACTGAACCTAAATTTAATGTCTTACTTGACAAAAATGATAGTAGCAGCCTGCTACAGTAGCCACTGGCCAGTCGATGCGAATAGCTGCGAGCAAGCCAGATTCGAAATACATCTTGAAAACTGAGGGCTGCAGAATGACACCGATGGATGCAGCGTGAATGCGTAGTCGATCAAACAGTTGACGGTAGGTGCCGGCGTCTTTTGTCTTCAGAAGAGCAAACACGCAGGGGATGAGGACATTGCCCACAAACACTTGAATCGTGACCAGCTGAGTGAACAGTGATGGGACTTTGTCAAAGGTACCGTCCATGGAATACTCGTTCTTAGAGGCTAGCAGTCGCATGGAATCATCAGTGGACCAGATCATCATGTCGTTGTTCACGTCATCGACTGGCTGTTGCAGCTGGAAGCGCTCTCCTGCGATCGTCTGCTTCAGCTGTTCAGGCAGATCGATTCGTCTTTAACTTCATCGACACGAAACATCCGACCATTGTAACGCGCGATTTGTTTGTTTTTATTCGAAGTTATGATTTCTAACGCCATCGCGCGAGGGGGTAGAAAGAGAGAATTACGATCACTACTGTTCGTTCAGAAACACATATAACAAGCACACTGACAGAAAGACCTCAGTTATATGTCCTCAGCACTGCAGCTGCAATGACCGCTAATCACAAATTTGCTCAATTGGTATGACTGCAGCTACAATGACCGCTAATTTGTCCAAAAATTTGCCCAATTGGTATGACTACTATTTTGAAATTTTATTTATTATGTTCATTATGAAATTATACTCATTGTGCATTGTGCGCATTGACCGCTGTTTTGAATTGTCCGCTGTTTTGAATTGTCCGCTGTTTTGCACGCAACTATTTTGAAAACTGCTGTTTTGCATGTACGCCGACATGAGCGCGATAGCGTCAGCAAAGCGCGCGTAAGCAGCCCATAAATGCGCCATAAAAGTAACGCCAGCGCAGTCAACAACAAAAAAACGCTTCCCAAAATACGCGCTTTATGTTGTAAACCGACCGAAGCTAAAGCAGCCACAAACAAAGTTCTTTTTTTCTGTGATTTACTTTTGTTCATTTGCTGTTCATTTGCATAGTTCGGAAAATAAAGCGCCGTCAATCTCTCTTTCCAGCTACAATTTTTTAGCCGTTTCAGTCTCCTTAAATGGCGATTTTGCTTTCGATTCTCTTCAATATGCTTCTCTGCAGCACTTTCCAAGGAGCCAATGCAATAAAAATTGCTCGTGTTTCTCTGGATTTCACTGACTGCGGTAAGAATTTTGAAATATGTACTAATTTACAATGTGATGTGAACACTGCAACCAGTACTTGCGAGCCCCCTCTCCCAACCTCGGATTTCAAGGACACCAATGGATCACCCCCTTACAGGGGCGTAGCTAGGGGGGGCACCAGGGGGCACGTGCTCCCCTCCAGATTTTGGTGCCCCCTATCGGAAGAAAAGTGCCCTCCCCCCTTGTTTGCGATTCTAGCTACGCGCCTGCCCCCTTACCTAACGTAATAGGTTCGCCACATAGTGGCGAAAAAGAATTTCGGGTCAACAAGCACTGCATAAAACATGGGTGAGGCAAACATGGCAGGGCTTATTTGGCCAAAAAAAATTGGGCTGGGGAGATTACATTACCCCAGACCGACCCAAATCCCCATTTTATACGGTGTAAACATAATTTTTTCGTGGCAAAAACTACGTGGCAAAAACGTTTCATAACCCCAAGGAGTTTTGGGGGTCGGGTACGTATGCGACCCGTGGGGTTCTATAACCCCCATACGCCCTGTGGCCATGTCTATTTGGGGCCCAGAAAGTACACCGTCACCCCTCCCCCCCCAGATGCCGGAAAGTGTCCGGAACGTGACGATTTGCACAAAGAGACATATGTGCTCCAGTTTTCAGATTGATCGGATGAAATTTTTGGTCTGCAGCGATTCAAACAGTTGAAGGGACGATTTTTATGAGGACCAAGCATGGCTCGGCACAATGAGCAAAGGTTTTTAGAATTCGCTGAAATTCATGTATATGAAGTGTTTAGAACGCAAAATTCGAAAAATTAGTGTGATCTATAAAAACTGTCCCTGATGTTTTGCTAGGGCACACGACGAGGGGCAGCTAGCTAGCAAAAACGATAAAAGAAGTTGCTCCTACTGTCATGCGCTCGACTCTGAACCCAACTCTGAATTCGGATTGACAGGTAACCGGTGACACAGACAGAACAGGCAGAGTTCACGACGAGGGGCAGCTAGCTAACAAAACATAAAAGAAGTGGCGCCTACGACTGATAGGTGTCCTGCGCTCGACTCTGAGCCCGACTCTTCTGATTGACAGGCGACGATACAGACAGGCAGAGTTCACAACGACACGCAGCGCAATGAATTTTTTGGTAAATGGTGAGGTAAATGGTTGTTGCATTGCTGAAAATTAATTGAAAAAATAAAAGCTGAGTGAATCGTTCAGTTTCGCGATTGACGGAGAGACATGTCAATTGATACTCTAAGGATTTTCACAACTGCATGTAACAACAGAAAATAGAGAGTGACAGCATGAGATCCGAACGCAAATCGGTGCTGTTCTTCTGAATGCAAAGATACGTTACACTGGGGAAACAGTTTCTTAATCGATAAGTAACAAAACAATTCAGTCAATGTCGAATGATAGGATCACATTATGAATCCGCCAGTTCACTCGTTGATAGTTTCAAAATAAAATTTATGCTCCGACAGAAGCAACTGAGCCAAATGATGCTGATTCGATTGTTGC
This sequence comes from Plectus parietinus, assembly GCA_034700205.1. NCBI lineage: Eukaryota > Metazoa > Nematoda > Chromadorea > Plectida > Plectidae > Plectus > Plectus parietinus. The sequence goes on from JAQGCX010001149.1 coordinate 9,455, forward strand.
AAAGATTGTATGAACGTCCAGAATGCTGGCATTCCACGTGTACGTAGAAGACAGATGAGTTGATCATTTTGTGCAAATGTCGTGTCTTTCTGAAATACATTAAACGACATAAATTTTCATCTATTTCATCTAGGTATCGCAACCCATTATTGCGAATGCGATATTATTTCGCAAGTGTGTGCGACACGCTAACGGAAGATGAATACGCCAATGTTCGTGAGACTGCGTCGCGAGATGACGAGGGAAGCGCCGCCGTTCTTCATCACCAGTGTGCGAGTGCACAATTTCAAGAAGAGTCTCTTCCGTCGCGCCTTCACCGTATGTCAAATTTTCTTAACCATTTTCTTACAAATTCCAGTTGTTTAAATCCTCTTGAGCAGAAAATTTAAACTACATTTTGTTTCCCAGTCGATGTAATATGCACTTTCAGCGAGTGGCGAAGCGCCTGAAGATTGCAGCAGCGCCGCCGGAGCCGGTGAAAAAGCCAATGGTCCTCGACAAGGGAAACTTGTACCTGCGCGAAGGGCTGACCAAGTACCCTCTGGCCAGTTTTCTGAGCTTGGAGATGTCGGAAGCCAGCAGTCAGCTGCGTCTGATCGCCAAGCCTCAGGCGCCGATCGTTTCCACCGTGCTGAACATCGACGAACACGAATTCGCCAAAGTTGTGCGAATCGTGCAAAAACACTACAACTACGATACGAGGTCAGCTGCATTCACTTTTTAGTTTATCAATGACGGAATCACCCATCTTTTGCTCGAAATTTGTTCTGAAGAAGGGAAACGGGCTGAAAAACTTCTTTTCTTCATCATTAGCTTTTTCATTTCTAAACATGAGTTCTCGCCGGAGCGGTCGTATTATCGGTTTGTATTTGTTTCAGTTCCAGCGAGTCGGACACCGAGGGCGTCGCCGTCGACACGAAGGGTGTCCCACGCAACGCAAGACCGACCGTCATCTTGTGATACAGTCGTCCATACTTGTGATACCGTCGTCGGCTACTTTGAAATAAAAAAGTTCAGTATCATTGGTGTTTGGTAGCAATGTTTGTGAAAGGACCGAATTCCAATGGTCACTTTGTTTCATATCGCGCTGACAGTTGTAAATGTGCCTGGAAGCGATCTGCTTGAATAATGGCTGCGAAGCATTCGATGCAGCATTTTGACCGCAAATGTTATGACAAGCGTTTTTGCTTCCAGTTTCAATCTGTTTTAAGCGCCGTTCAGTCAGTCTACTATCTTTGATAAGTGTTCCAGTCTGATTCGCTGCGCACAACAGGGCTTGTATTGAGCATTTTTTTAAATTGACATTTTTGAAAATGAGCTGAAGTTCGAAAAATTTCGCCAATTTTTTTACCCTTCTACTGCGGTGCAAATTAAGAAAAATCGTGAGAGCCATGGCGAGGGATACAAAACGATAGACAAAGAACGCAAAACGAAACCCAAAAGAATAAAGGCGTTTTGCTGGTGTATGGCATTGATGATAAACTCGGCCGCATCTGGCCCTCTGCGACGGTCTACTTGCAGATTTCTCTACATTTCTCTACATCTACAGTAGTCGATGGCGTTGCTCCTTTGCCATGGCGTCCCGCCAAGGTACCAAGAGGTGCGGCGGGCTAGTGTAGTGCACGCGGCGTATAAACCTGAGCTATGTTGACAACCTCCGAAGCGCTCACTAAATTAACCATGATTAGTACCAGATTAGCTTGACAACGGTCGTCTGTAACTACAGTCCAATTCTGACCACTCAGGAGAAAATTCCCGACCGGTCATAAGGGAACTGGTAGTCCGCTCAGCCGTCACTCGTTGAAAAGAGCGCACTCTTAACAAAGTGATTTTTGACAGTTGTATACGGCGCCGCACAGCAAGAAAGTTCCCCAATTTGGTTCCAAACAACACCAATACAGACCGAAACGAGTGAATGGAATTAGCAGTGAGTTACATACATGCGATTGATTCTGAGAATTTATCAACAAAGCTTCTCTGATGAAAACAGACAAATATTTGGATCAAATACAATAAACAATATCGACTTCAAAGTATGTATGGTAATCATACATCACCATAAACTATAGTCTGCTGAGATAGAATTCGACAAAGATGTTTATCATTGAACAAGGAAATGGATCGATGAAACTCTGCATCAGCGATGGCGGACAATGGCAGAAACTGCATCAATTCCATTGTAGTATTATCGACTTCGGCGCTCAATTGACGCAAATATTCTGCGAGCGAATTGAGCAATCGCCAGTCGTTCACAACCGTCGATTCAGTGAAAACAAATCGGCAAGTGTGCTGAGAAGAATTGTCTTCGCAGTCAATTTTCATGCGACCGAATCGCAGCAGAAGACAGGCGAGCACATTGGCAGAAAACCGCGACAGAACCAAGTTCATTTCACCGTCTTCGATAAGAAATCGAGTTGGAAGATTTTCCTAAATCATGAGTTCTAAGCTTGAACCAATTACAATAAAAATCACGGCGTCCAGACTGACCCATCTATACTCCGCGCGCGGACAATCAGTCGGGGTTACCGAATACCGTACTCTCAGGCAACAATCTGTCTTAACGCGATTCAGGGCGAAAGTAAGGTAGTTAGTGGCAGTTGGT